>RJWJ010009689.1:0-49209 GCA_004363605.1 Indri indri | reverse complement strand
CATTCAATATCTCCATGAAGGCTATAAATTGAAATAAAGGGACTTTGAAGGAACCCTAATTTAAAAGGTAGTTGTTCATTAGGCAGTTAAATCAAAGTAGAAGCAAGAATGTCAATTTTTTAGTTCTTACAAAAACACTTTTTACACTTTTTACATCTACATTTTGTTATACATATCTTTTTAATACCAACATATTTTCTCAAAAGATATTTGAAAACTATATTCTCTCAAATACTTGAAAATAGAGTTCAAAGCAAATTGGCAATATGTTTTATGGTATATAGCCTTCAACTCAGTAATGCTCTTTCTATGCATGAATATTAAGGAAGTCATCCATATATATTATGTACAAGAATGATAACGTTATTTACAATAGTAAAAAGAAAAGACTGGAGTCATCCTAAATGTATCATAATAAGGAAATGGAGCACCCAAAGCGATAAAAACTAAGTATTTGAGAAAAGTTTCCAAATCTGGGAAAGTCTTCATGACATGTTGTTAGGTGAAAAAAAGAAGGCTAAAAAGATGTATGTATGATTTGATTTCAATTTTATTTTATAGTTGTTTAGGAAAAAAGCTTTTGTTGAAAGAAAGCTGAAACTGCTGAGTTAAAAAGATTTTCCAAATGATCTGCGTCTTGGTGCCAAAGTCCTTTTCCTTGAAAGGGTTCCTTCTCTTATGCAGTATGTCTTGGTGACACTGTTATATTATGAGCTTGAGGATGGGTGGTCCAAACAATATAGCATTATCTGTATTCTAATTGATTTATTCTATGTATTTTTTTTTACTTGGTTGGTACTGAATAGATATCAGGAATATGTCTATATTTTTTCTGACTATTTCTTCTGGTTTTGGTGTCCTTACCTTTGAGTAGCATACAACAAAGCAAGAAGGAGTTCATTTCTACATGAGTTAAAGAGTATACATCCTCCCTCAGTTTTGTTCTAGTTAAGAAACGAAAAGGATAACCAGCTCTTCTCAAATCATATTGTTGTTTTGTTTCATTCTAAAATTGTCATGAGCTGTTAAATGTCTCTTAATTTTAGAATGCCACAATTTGCTTTATAGCTTAGTACTGCTAATACTGTATTGTGTTACTCTTGTGAAACAAAATATACAATAATTTTATTTATATATCTAGATTATTTAACATGAGAATTCAAATTAGAGAAGTGAGAAAGAAAGCAATAGATATGCTTATATATCATATAGATGGCTAATTATAGATAAAAATATTTGACTTACCTGTAAAAACATTGCACAAAAAAGTCATAGTATAAGTAGCATTTTTTATGACACAGACTCAAAAACAGACACGGTCAAAGAATGATTTGCAATTGCCAAATAACCAAAAGATCTCTTTGTTTCTACTAGCAAATGCTGACGTACAATCCTAAATGTTATGCCCATTAAACAATATTTAAACAAATCCTTTATAAAGATAAGTTATTTTAAATATGTAAATTACATAGGGAAAGCATGCCAAAATATCAATCTGATTGCGCTGCTCAATAGCAAGTAACATATAAATTTAATGTCGTTGTCCCAATTCAGTTGCCATATTATTGTTCCCTTATCTTCTTCAATATTCTTTCTTTTATTACAAAGAAATACCTTCAGTGAGGAAGATAACACTAAAATAAAATTAACATAGCCAGAGCAAAAATGAATAAAATTTAAAAGCCAACCTTTATTCCACTTTGAACAAGTTTGTGAATGTCCAAATAAGGCTCCTTGAAAATTTCTCCTTCAGGGGTAAGTATCTTCACATAACCTTCTTTTTCCAGAATGAAGAGACGGTGCGAGCCATCCCCACTGTGCAGGGCACCAACAGGCTGGCGCAGCCCACTCACAACCTCCTGAATACAGAAGCAGTTGTGTTTGTGCTTTCTAGACAAATCAAAGAAAACCAGTAAGCTTTTCTTGAGATGGAGGAGGTAAGGGATGCATGTAGCATCCTTTTCAAAATATATCTCCTCTAGGAATCAATGGTTTTGAGAATCATGAAGTGCTGCTAACCTGAGGGTCACAATATGATTCTTTTAAATGATTCTTTTAATTCTTTTCAATGGAAAACAACAAAACAGCCTTCTCTCAGAATCTAAATGAGAGAATCAAAACATGTATATTTTTTAAAATTTCATAAGCTCATTATCTCATCGTTCAGTGACTATAATTAAAATTAGCTTTTGCTCAAAATAATTAAACCTTATAGAAAGGCATGCAGAGAGAAAGTTCTAAGATCTATTTGTAAAAATTTGATATGCTAATAATAATTGTGCTAAATATTTCCACAGTGCCATAAGCTAACAGTCATAAAATTCAAGTTTAAAACTATACCCATAAAATTCACATGAGTCATAGAGAAGCCAAGCTCATAATATAAGATTAGTAGTCTAAGTATTAAAAGCATTTATGCTATGATTTTAGAGAAGCAAACTACCAAAAAGAAAAAAATAAAGCATCTGGAGGAGATAGCTGCTGAACCTAAGCAGACAGTTGATTTACTGTCAAAACCACAAGATTTGTCAGTTGGGTTTTTTTTTTTTTTTTTTTTTTTTTAAGATTAAAGAGCGTTTAGCTTTATGAACCTGCTGATCTCTTCCACTTTGTCATATTCTTCCATCTGGTCCAAGTAGTTAGATGCTGGTCCTCTGACTTGTTTTCTTGGAAAATCTGGAAAGCACAACCCACCGTCTTTTCTTGCATAGTAAAAGCAGAACTCATCAGCAGTTGTTTGAAGGAAACCTTTAAAAAATATAAATAGACTCATTAGAAGCACTTAGTGTCATAGTAAAATCACCTCATTTAACAGATATAATATGGGGAAAGAGAGTGTTTTGAAATTATATGAATATTTTAGGAAAAAATGAGACTAAAATAAAGAGAACAAAAACAACAACAAAAACGGGGGGTTGGGATCCCCATTTGTTTCTCACCAAAATCTCAGAATTGCAGTAAAAGTGAAATAATATTGTGCTAGGTATTTTAAAAGGCTCTTATGAAATACACATACTACAAACCCAGCATTGATCTTGAGTTTTTTTTTTAAACTTCCCCAGTTATCGTATGTTACACATGTGAGCTTATCTCGTCACCAGTCAGCGTTTTTTCCTACAATACTAAACAATTTCCGAAGAAGAACAAATTAGAATCAAGAAAGAGATAGGCCATCAGGTGCCAGTCTGGGTCATTTTACAATTTTTATTGTATTGCCACTCATATATGATTAAATAACAAATATAATGAACAACACAAGGTCATTATACACTCTAATAAATAACTGACTCACTGTGCAATGGTCAAGCAATGAATTGATGGTGATAACAGAGCCTCCATTTTCAAATATGTAGGTATCTTTTTCCTGTACCTCACTTACAGGGAAAAATGATGATTTTGTCATACAAAAATTATGTTTAAAATATCTATCCCTTCAATCTTCTAGCAGAAAAGCTGACATACCACTGAGCCAAAACAAAAATACAAAATCAACTTACTTAATTGTATCTAAAAGAAAGATGTTTTTTCTTTTCTTATATATTAAGAATGTTATCAGATTAAAAACAGCTAACTTTGAGTAAGAAAGAAAAGAGCTTTATGACAAAGAAGAGTTTTGATATTACTTTTAAAATTTTGGTTAATAAGATGTTGGCTTTCTGGGGCATATTAATAAGCTTAATGTCTACATTCTGATGACTTCTGCCTTATATAAGGTTTGCTAGCTTTAATTATATTTAAAGTTTTGATTTTTATGTAACAAATTAGATCACTATACCCCTATCAGTTTCGTGAAAAAGGCAGAGGGTAATTTAGCAGAAGTTGAGAAGCTACATAACAAATTCAGGTTTAGCAAGGATTTCTAAGAACAAGAATTTGGGGTCAGCCAAGTGAGGCTTATCAATGGAGCATAAAAGACACTCAAAGTTTATTTTCTGTGTACTTGACCTTGGACCCCTCGAACTAAAAAACTTATCTTAGAATGAGAGGGTCCCAAATGGTTAAAGCTTGATGGACATTTTGGCCTAACTTTTGGGTGAAATGTATAACCCTTAAATTTCTGAGAGAGAATCTTCAAGGCCAATATCTGACATGCCACTGGGAAAGATTTTGTCTTTGGGAACGAGGCAAGTAAGAGTAGAGTCCTTGGGAGTGTGTGTGTGTGAGTGGGAGTGTGTGTGTGTGAGTTGGAGTGTGTGTGTGTGTGTGTGTGAGAGAGTGTGTGTGTGGTGGGGGCACAGAAAAAAAGGAGACATAGCAGCTGGGAAGGGTGCTCCATGGGAGGGGCAAGGCAACCGGAAAAAACTCAGGGATTAGAAATCAGGGAGGGGAATGAAGGTTGCAGCAACAGTTACTCATCTTCAGCCATTCACCATTTACAATAGACTATTTTTCTCTTCCATTCTTTAATGGATAAGATTCAGATGAAAATTGCCTAACGGTGTTAAACAGGATTAAACCAATTGCACTAATTGTGTGTAGACATTTCACACTACAGTAACCTACTGCTGAGAAGATGAGGTCTAAGAGTGACAAAAATCATTGTTATTAAAGGTATAAAAAAAGAAGCAAGACCAACAGATGCCCATTGATATGCTTTTGTAGAGTGTATTATGCCATTTTTCAGTGAACAGCAAAGTATCTACCCTGCTCATTCAGGCAGAAGACAAGATCTGCAGAGTTGAGCAAAGGGCTCTTGCGTTTGTTGAAAGTAATTCTGGCATTTTTAGAAGTTTTAAAAATTTACTTCCCTAAGTAAATTCACAACTGGAGGACGATATTATAATTCATAAAACTCTAGTGAATGCTTACTAAATTGCTTTTTAATTACTTTTCTCATTTTGGGGAAAATAAGCAGACCATGACTAACTCTTAATTAAAATCTCTAGATAGTGGCTACTTTTAAGGTATATGAATAGTCTAAAGAGATTGTGTTTTCTTAAAGACAAGAAGGCAAAATGAGGGGTTAGATCATTTATATATTTATTTCTTCCTGTATTGGGCAATAGGGAAAAAAATGAAGATATCTCTGGAATTATTTTCCTCTCCCAATCCCTTTCAGTATTTGCCTTCTTCTAACAAATTACATCCTTTAGGATACTTTCTTCTTTGATTTGTAGAAAGATGGAGCTATTAATAAGGACAGTCAAATATGCTGATTAGTTTCTTATAAAAAGAATTGCAAAGTATAATAGCTGTTTTTCCACAATTTTGAACTTCTGAAAAAATAAACCATATCACTAAATAGACTTAAGAAGGGAAAACTATCACAAGTTTGCATTTATAGCAATTTCCCAAAAACTAGTGTTTTACAATTCTAAAGACACTTCTGTGCTGGGGGCAGGGGCTGAGGCGAGGATTACCATCTTATCCACCGAACTTTAAGAAATGGTAACCTACGTGCCAAGGACCAGTCTAACTAACAAATCGATTAACCTAAATTACTCAAAGAGTGTGTTATCACAGCTCACTTTCAGAAAGTATTTAGAATGATTATTAGCACTTGACATATGCAGGGAAAGCCCCAGTGCTTGTCGCTAAAGCTTTCCAGAATCTCTGGAAAGCACCCTCGCTGCTCCATCCACCTCTAGAGTGGAGCTTTCATCTGGTTATCTTTCAAGGCAGCCTGGGTGGCCACCAAAAGCACTTGACATCTTGATGCACTTCAGCAGTTTTACATATATACAAACTTTGTAGAAAAATAAATTTGTCATTCGTGACCACATATGTTGATCTGGGGAGTGAGGAGCTTGCAGTTCTGTCTCTGAGCTATTTGCTGTGCTCTCTCTTTCAGTGGACACAGCTTTTATTTTACTGTTTTTGGAAGCTAGAATAATTTCAAATATATAAAGACCCCCACAGATGAATCCCCAAATCTAGCGTGTTTTATTTAGCTAAAGTAGATAATGGTAAGTGTTGATATTACTTTCAATTTACAGTCCGGAAGGTGAATGTTCAAGACTTGAAGTTTGCAGCAAACCTTTATGGTATCTAATCTGTTGTCGCTTCTCTGTAGGCCATCTAGGCAACCATGACCTATTCCACTTTGCTTTGGGAATGGGATAAAGAGGAAGAAACAGCTGGTTTAAGAAAAGTCTTAGAAACATGGCTGTAGTTTACAAAGACAATAATAATATTTTCACATTGAATGGGTTTAGATACATGTTATGCTATACTCAAGGGAGAAAGCAACCCTAGTCAAAATGTTTTCTTACGTTACTAAGAGAGTTCTATTAAAAATACCAAAATCTACATTTTTCTGGGTCAGAAAAAAAAGGAAAATGTACACAGTAGCTAAAAAAATCTTCTCTCAGTGCATCCTACAGTTCTTAAAGTTTGTCTTTTTCTTAAATACCATTTCATTTTATGAACTGTTAATTTCAGTAGATTTGTTTGTATGTGACTTTGCCTAACTAAACAAAATCTGTCTCATTAAATTCTTTTCTTCCTCTATGTTGATTCTTCCAACTAAAGCAACAACCACCAAAGTTAACAAACTTTTGGTGATAAAACGAATCAATGACCAAACATCCATATATTTATTAGAGCCCAAAAGATGATAGTGACAAGTATATTCATCACATTGTATGCATAAGAACTTTCACAGCTCTCCTATCGCCTTCTCAGTATACAACTTTGGTTAAAGCATTTAACTTCTCCTGGGGCTCAGCTTTTCTCATCTGTCAAATGGGAAGGACTCCACTGTTCTTATCCACCTCACAGGATTTCCGAGGAGCAAATTAGTCATTATACTTGAATGTGCTTTATAAGGTATTACTTTTTTGGATTCCTAATCATGTTTAATCTTAATGACAAAAATTGGACATTCTCAGCTATGTAGAAGAGGAGCCTGCCTTGATATTGACGCTGATGGGTGAAGAAGACACCAACGAGAAATTTGTACTGATACTCCAAAGTGTGTAAAGATTAACAACTGTATTATCAGCTTAATAAGAAAGGTAAAACATTTCAACAAAGCCAATATACTGTCTTTAAAGCAAAATTACCATACTCCATTTTGCAGCAATAAAAGGTATGAATTTGGAAAGATTAACTATGAGGTAAAACAGGTATTTTGAAAGGTGAGATAAAGTTTACAATTCTTGGAAGTAAGCATTTAAGAACAGGTATCTTGTAAGGATATTTTGCAATGGTTTATTTAACACATGCATTTTTTACCTGGAATATGGCTTCGGCAAGTATAAAAGAATTCTTTGCAATAGTCTTTGCAGAGCAGGGGAAGGACTAGGTCTCTTTCCAAGACTTCTCTCTCAGGTGAGTGGAACAGGCTTTGAGAATGTGGAGAGCAAAGTGCACACTTGATTTCCTCCAGTAACTTCCCACATTCGGTGTTGTTGGTAACAGAAAATATCTGAAAGCCACAAATCAGAAACAAACATCTTTTCAGTTATGTGAAGTCAGGTTTGTTTGTTTATTTATTTACTTGCAATCATGAAAGTAGAAAAGTCCAATTTAATTTAGCCAATGAGGTTTTTCTGAAAAGAATTACTGTGTCACAATACAGAATGCCTTTATAAGGATACAAGGACAGTCTCTGGGGCTGGGCTGGGAGAACAAAGGGCAGGGATGCGTAAAAGTGCTTCTCACCCTTGCAAATCAAAGCCTATTAACCTGTCTTTCAGGTGTGAAAACTTAAAAGACAATTAGATTTAGACTCTTTAACCCTTTTCACTTTATTCTGTCTCACAGTATGTACTGAATGATATTTACCTTTAAAATTCCAAATACCTTTATCCAACTGCATGCAAAGCAGCATTATTTAAGACATGGCTTATGTGTATCTTAGGTAAAAATCTATTTCATTCCTGAAATTCCTAATATGATTTTCTCAAAAATGTAATTGAATTGCATTTTTAAAATTTCAATTAATTTTCAATCTACAGGCTGTATAGGGAAAGTTTTCTAAAATGGGGAAATATCCACCTTTCATGTTCTATAAAAATAATATTCGAAGTGGAATCAAACGGGCTTAAGACCAATTTTTATTATTCATTATATCTTAGCCAGGAAAAACTTTCTAACTAGTTCCTCAAGTATGTTATATGCATGAATAAACACAAGAGTTTGATGAAAGTGCTTTTGTATAGTATGCAGTGAATTTTAATGAAAAAAGGTATACTTGTATCATTATTTTTTACAATGATATGTTTTTTATTTCAATGAGACCAATTTGGGAGTTACCAATTCATTGAGGTTAATAATTAATAGAACAGGTCTTGGTGTCTAGTAGTAATTTTAAAAAACTGACTTCAGGAGCTCCTTTAATAAATATCTGCATAATATTCGAGACATGAAATGTAATGCTGTCTAAATCAAGCATTGATTTTTCATATTAAAAAACACCATAATGAGATTGAATTTTATACCTTTTCCCAATTTACCTAACTATATTTATACTGAATTATTTCTTTAGAACTATGAATTAAAATTAATATTTTAAGGTCTAGATCATTGTTTCAAGCAAATATTTCATTCACAAGCTGAGGTTCAGATTTGAGTAAATCTTATGGCCTCTATTTTTTGGGATAATGATATTCTAGGTGATCACAAAAATTTGGACCTGAAAGAGTAAAGTAACTAAAAAAAAATCATTGAATACAAGCATGCTGAAATTTTAATATGAAGTATTTAAAAGTCCCATAGAAGTTACCCTATTTTGGAAAAAAATATATATGCAGCCTTGTAACTATCTACAATATTCAGAAAAGTTATTAATCATAGTTATATTTACATTTTTATCAATTTATTTAAATGACAATTGCCTAAATGGTTAAAGTTTTCTAAAAGAAAACATACACCAGACACTTAGAATTTGCATTCCAAGAATGTTTTAAATGTCTTTTATTGTCCACACTCTGGCAGACCTCACCAGATCTATTCAATATTAATAGTGTTCAACTTTGTTCTGTTTGTTTATCATATAGCAGTCCCCTAAGAACAAAACAACTGCAGGATGCTGAAGCCACCTCTTTTGCTGGCTGGAAAAAGTGGAATGTAATTACCTTTGGTTTTATGGAGAATATGCATGCTTCCATTTTTTATAGCTGAAATAAAATGATTCCCATGTACTCTCCCAGCTGCTATCCAGGAAGAGCTTGATTTTAGCGCCTAAAGAACTTTGTCTTTTACAATCTTTGGAATGTGTTCTGGCCACAAGATCTCTCATCAAAAGTTTCAGAAATAGGATTCAATAAATTATCTGAAATCAAGTATAATATTATTCTTTTTAAAGTTTCATGCTGTTCCAGCCCAGCAGGATGGTAACATTTTGCTCCGTGTGAGGTCTGCAGTGTAAATACCTATTTGAAGATAGATAGAGCCATCATTCTGGCTTTGGTTTCAATGAACCAATAGTCTTACTGAAGTCAATTAAACTGACTCAGCCAAAGCTGCAACACTGTTTTAGACAGATGAGGATGGGTGTGTGTAGGGTAACGTTTTCCTCTTTTTTGCTTATGTGTCTGTGTCTGCAAAGGTCCTTAACTTTATGTCTGACAATGCCATCAATCTTGAGAAGAAATTTAAGCTAATTTCCTGTTTCGATTTTTAAAAGCTGTATACGAAACCATCAAATTAATTAATCTAAATATACTTCAGAAATCATGTAAAACTTCGAAACATTATTACAGCATGCCTAGGGATGATTGTGGCTGTTGCTGACTAATCTATAACATCTGGCAGGTCATCCTTTAATCTTTAGCCACATGAAAGTAAAATCCATAGAAGAAAGGTAAGATAAATAGGGCATACACAGGAAAGCGTGGCCTACAACTATAGCTTATCAACAAATAGTAAAAGGGGTGACAGAGACCTTCTGTATTTCTCTTTATTTATCAAGTAACTAAACAAAGAGGGCAAAAAGGCACCCACATGGGTTCGATGAGGGGACAAAAGGAGAAAATACATGACAGTATATTAAGATGTCGCCTACAGATCACTCTGTACACAAGAAGTTATTTCTAAAAATCATATGCCTACAAGATTGTTCAGCTGTTGGGTAGAACACATGCATCTCTGGACTATAGTGCTGGATTATGTCATTAAAGAGTTCAGTTTCAATTTTAGGCTAATATGTAAATAGATCATTGTACTAAGGCAGCTGTTAAAGGGACCCCAGGATGAGTTATTTGTTTAGTTGGATGTGTTCAACAATAGCCTTTGTCCCTGAAAGAGCCAGAGCAAACAAATGATTGTAAAAGGGCACACTTGAAAACAATTACTTTTCACCCATTCCTTGACAGCTTTGGCTGTGAAACCACCCAAGGTAGAGAGAGCTTCTATGCCTCTGTGGCTACAAGTTAAGTTTTAGAAATGGGGGTATTTCAGTTGGTTGCAGATTCAATTTGGCTAATGGGAATTAGATCCTTTTAGCATGCTGTATTTAAAAGCTGCAATAATATTGCTAAGATAATATGACTTCCTAAATTTTGGCTCTACTTATTTATAATGGTAGTTAATCTCATTACAACACACAACGTTATTAAAATATGCAAAAAGAATGTAAAAGCATAATACCATGGATAAAGAATTTAACTCAATGCTAGTTCATTAAAGAAAATTTGTTAGTCTAGAAACTGGATTTAATTACATAGCTGAGCATGCTCAATATTCCTACCTAGTTGGCTACTATCTATCTAAGAAATTTCTTCACTTAGGAAAAAGCTACTACTGTAGTTTCTTAAAAAGTTACAGAAATCTTTCTGGGGAAAATTTTTTTTCTTCCATAAACAGAACAGAGCTCTTTCAAATAGCAATCATCTCTCCTGTATACACATTATGAAATAAGACCCTAACATATATTATAATCCAGGAA
Organism: Indri indri; assembly: GCA_004363605.1. Lineage (NCBI taxonomy): Eukaryota > Metazoa > Chordata > Mammalia > Primates > Indriidae > Indri > Indri indri. The sequence continues at coordinate 38,378 of RJWJ010009689.1, read as the reverse complement.
GGCTTACAGGAAAAAGGGAAACACTGAAGTTTATTATAAAATAACATGTTTTAAAAACTATTAAAACTTGAGAACTAACATAGGTCAAGAATGCATATGCATAGCTATATCAAATCTCTGTTTTGAACAATTTGAGTATTGTTAGTTTATAAACCACTTGTAATGGAACCAGCAAAGTCTAGTGTACCAAACTGAATTCAAACACATTTTCCAAATGAGTAAGGGTTTGTTGGAGATTGGAAGCACATAAAACAGAAAGGAATGTGGATAAAACATGGCAGATTGCTTCCTAAAGAATGATTTCTTTAAAAAAAATTTATATAACTTCTCCTAAGGGTTATAACTCCCCTCAGTCCAGTCCCCACTTCCCTTCTCCCCACTATTTTGTTAAGAACAAAGTTTTCATTCCACATGTTCCTGGAAGAGTTCAGTATTGCAGAGTCTCTAGATCATTGGGATATTCATAGTATACATTGCATATAGGGAGATTTAATGGCAAATATTTCTAAACTTTTCTCTGAATTTCCTGGTTCCTTAGGGCTCCTGGTCAAACTCTTAAGGTGATCTGAATGTAGCTATTTTGGAACTTAATTCAATTACAACACAGGAGCTTAATGATATTGTTTTGAATAAAATGCTGGAATATCTGTTTTCCCTGAATCTTAGACTACTGCTGCATATGGTAAGAATAAAGAGAGAGTTGCAGCTGAAAACCTGCAGCAAGACAGTTCTCACTCATCTGGGAATAGAAGGAGTTGGACAAATGCTCCCTCAAAAGGCATGAACATTTGGACAGAGCTGGGGACTGAAAGAGAATGATGTTCTCTAGTTTCACCCATTAGTGAACCAACTAACAAATACAATGGTGTTGTTGTTATTCTTTTGCCATAAGCAACAGGACTCTGTGTGTGGGCAGCAGTTTAGTGGGGAGGAGGATAAGTCGACCCCTTTTTGTCCTATTGATTTTTTCCTATTTGCATGACTTGAGCAAATTAAATGATGCAATATGGCTTTTTGTTACAAAACAAAGTGAGAGATACCACCCAGACACATATGTTGATTCGTAGGAGCTGTTTACATGAGAATAGAGTGAAATCTACCGTGAACTGAGCATAAAAATTAGATTCAGCCTGGGTATTTTTTTTTTTTTATTATGCCTGGGCCAGCAAGACTAAAGCACAAGTTTTCCAAGAGTCTCTCAGACCTTGACAACTGCAGTGTTGTAACAGAGGAATTCTTAATTAAACCTAAAATAGGGAAAGGGAGGGGGAGCAAAGACACCTGATTGTTTATTTCACGTGCAGTGATTGTTAATGACGTGATCCAGCAGTCTTTCCTCGGAGTACAGTAAATACCACACATCACTGCATCCCATGGCAAGAATGACATTGCAACCAAAAATAAGCTTGTCTTTACAATCAACCAACACTATTTTCGTATTTAGATTTATTAACACAAGGAAAATGCAAATGCCATTGCTCTTAAAATAAGTTTTTAGAGATCTTCCAAGACACCTAACTACGTCGGAAAGCCTGCATTAATAACGTTACAAAATGACCGAGAATCTTCTCAGTTTTATGTGATAAATACTGTCCAGCAAAATCTTTCTCCAGATTTTCAGGTTCTTAACCAGAGTACTAGGAGTTCCTTTCCGCTGGTTTAACTAATGTAATGCAAGACACCCCCCTCTGACGGGGCTGGGGATCATAAACCAACCATGCTTCAACATCCTTTACAATTCAATCCTCTCCCTAACCGAGCACGTGGAGAAAACGGGACAAATCTTTCTACCCTAGAAAAATAAACCGGAAACCAAAGCCACCTTAATTTACAGTTTCTCTGCAGTCAATGCCAGATTTGATCCAAAACACACTGTTAATCGCGATTCTTTTAAAATATTTACCTAGCCCAGGATGCGGGTACCACAGAAGCGTCTCTTTTCTGAGACAGGCAAGTTTGCACAGCATCCGGATCGCGGACTCTGGGGGCGGGAGAGCTATCTGTACACCCCAGAGAAACACACCACGGAATCGTGTTAGCTCTTTAGAAAAGTTATCAAAAGAACTCCTCGAACAAGTTTTGCCTTTCTTACAAATACCAGCATTGCCAGAGCCACAGGGAACCCCACCCAGCCAGTATGCCAAGTACGCATCCGTGAGGCCGGTGTGTGCCTACCTTGTTCTCCAGGCGTCCCAGCCCTGGGCTGTCACTCCGCAGGCAGCAGGACAGCCGAGGGTAGAAGCCACCGCACAGCATCTCACCCCCACTCAGCAGCTCCAGCTGGGACATCATCCGCCTGTCTCTCCTTTTCAGGCGCTTCGGGGGGTTCCCATTCAGGCACCTTCTCCTCCTCACTCCGCTCCCTTCGCCTCTTTCCCCAAACTTAGCATCTCCTTCAAAGAAGCCCAGAGCCACGGCCAGCAGCAGCAGCAGCTTAAAGGAGAGCATCTTCAGCATCGTCTGCCCAGAGCAGCAGGGGCTGGGCGCGGGAGGATGGGGGGGAACGCCACTGCCCAGCAGGGGCACTAGGGCGCAGCTCCAGGAGGAGGCTGCAGGGCTGCAGGGCACTCGAGAGGCAGCGGGAGGTGGCGGGGGCGAAAATATGTAGAGCGATGCAACTTTGCAAAAGATAAAAGACGAGGCGGTGGGTCCAATGCCTGAGGGGAGCCCGAGGAGCGAGATAAAGTTGTGCAGATGACACCGTTTGCAGTCTTGCCAGTGTCAGTTGGGTTAGGGGCTTTCTGCTGCGGCTGGGAAGTGGGAGGAGGAGAAGGAGTTGGAAGAGGAGGAAGAAGAGAAGACGGTCACAGCGGTTCACTTGTCCGTGTAACGGGAGTTGTTTAGGTGGGACAGTAGCAGGAACAGGAATAGCGACGGCGGCGGCGGGGCAGGCGGAGGCAGGGCCAGCGCTGGGCTCTAGATGATGTTGAGGTCTCCTCTGCCGGCGGCTGCAGCTTCTCACACAGCCTCTCATGTTTCGCTCCCTCTTTTCTTCTTCTTTTTAACTAGCGCGCGGGGAGGTGCTGCCACCGCGCGCCCCTTGACGTCACCGCTTCTCGCGCGCCCCCGCCCGGGGTGGGGGAAAGGGGAGGGGGCGGCCCGGCGCGAGCGCGTCCCCCGGGTCCCGGAGGCCTCCGGGCTGCGGCAAGGAGGGGCGGCAGGCCGCGACGGCGGCGGACGGAGGGGGAGGGCCGGCGGAGCCTTCGGAGCCAGCCTCGAGGGCGCGGAAGCCAGCGCGCCCGGGTGGGGGCGTCCAGGGCCGGGTCCCTGAGATCCCGGGGCTGCAGGGCGGTTGCCTCCCGCCGGCTCCTCTCTCCTCCCCTCAAGCCCTCCGCACTGCCCGGGCTAAAGGCGGCCAAGCTGAGGCTCCGAGAGAAAGTGAGTAAGAGCGGGCCGCGGGAGGTGAGAAGGGAGGGGCGCCTTCCAGGGCCTTCCCCACCCCGGCCCCCGGCCCGCCCCTTGCCCCCGGGGAGGATGAACTAAGTGGGCTGGAGCCGGCGGGAGAGAGCTTTTCGGCCCCTTTCCCGGCCCGCATAGACACCCTCTTTCCCCCCCAGTGATTTCCATTGTGAAGCTCAAGTTCTCAAAGATCTTTCTTGGGATCTGACTTAAAGAAGTGGGGACGTCCCAAATGCTGCGGGTCGCTGAGTAGGCTGAGATGGTTTGGAGGCTCTTCCGACAAGGGACACCCATCCTCGCTGAAGGTCCTGCAAGCTACTGAAGTGGCACAGACGCTTGTGCGTGGCGTGGAGTGGGGCGTCGGGGAGCAGGCCGAGCCAGACTGTGCCTCCCAAAGGCTTTGCCCCGGATGCCCCCTTTCGAGGGCCCCACCTGTGCCTCGCAGCTAAGCCCCGCCCAGCTGGTGCGGTCTGGGAACGCTGGTTCCCCGGCCCCAGGTGGGCGGAGGGAAGAAGCTGGTCACGGAATCAGCGTTCATTGGAAATCACACTCATATTTTAAATCCCACACGCACGCACGCGCGCGCGCGCAGTGCCTGGGGAGAGATTCCTAGGGGTGTCAAAACAGGCGTTAGTTCTGGAGGAAGGATTAGTTGCAGATTTGTGGGCGTCCACAGGCGCTGTACCCTGCTTATCCCTGTGTATACAAATAAATTAATCTTTCCCCTAGCTAGACAAAGTCTGCGTAAAAAAAGTGTTTCTAAAAAGACGTCTGCGTTATCAAGGGCAGTGACTTGACGTTTACCGAATCCCAGCAACTTGGCATCAGGATGAGCTTCTACGTGGTTGCACGCAAAATGTGCTTTTTGTTCACTTAGGTATTTAACAGTGGAGCTGATTTCCTGGTATATGGGCTTTGATGAGGAGGTAAAGTTTTTCCATTTTGCCAATGGAGGAATGTTCACCATATTTGGATTTGCTTCACTTCTTGGACGCGGATTTCGCCAACCTAATATGAAAGTCGGTGATGGTTGAGATGGGTAGCCGATTAAAATAATTACTTTTAAAGTGGTCACAGTGGCTAGGTAAGGCTTCTGTCCCTTTCGCTTGCCGAGCCCACATTTTCTAGTGGAGTTAGGTTTTTCCCAAAAGAGGTGACCAATTGTAATAACTGAAAAGAATCTGCTGAGATGTTCCGCTCAGTCTGCAGCTAAACGTCGGGCCCTGATGACATACTTAACATTTCTCCCAAGGACTGTTGTGTATACACATGACTTCTGCATACGTGTGATTGTAAATGCTACTTTGGATCCCACAGGCTGTTTTATCTGACATTCTTCCTGCTTTAAGGACTTTTGCTATAAAGTAAATCAGAGAGCTCTAAGAACTTTAAGACTTTAAACTCTCTCATTTAATAGAGTGAATCCCATCAAGGTTAAATCACTTGCACGATTTCATCTAATTAGGTAGTTTAAAAACCAGGACCTAGGAACCCAATTTAGGGTAATTTCCACTATTCAAGGCTTTATTCCCAAATGCCAGTTTTATGTTCTTTTTCCAAAATAAAAATCCTTCTGAAATCGCATATCAGTGGTTTGAGCTCCCACTCTAAGTGATGAATTCATGTTAGCAGTTTTGAAATAGGCCTTCCTTATGATTTGTACCTCAAGACTAAGGATGCTCAAAGGTAAATAATTTTAGTTTTAAAATATTAGACATCTGTTACAACCTATGGCCCTATGTTTCAAGATACAGAGAGTTTATAAAAGATTACTGAAATAAGACATCTTTGTTCTTTCTGGATACATGAAAGTTAGAATTGATCCCATCTACTGTTTGTCATGAAAGTCAATAAACTGGGTCACTTATGAGATAGCTGAGCTAAGTGTTACTGATGTAATTTCCAAATAGTCACTAATCCGTGTTACACAAATGGACTAACTTCTGATTTCTTTCTTCTACAGGGAAAATTGCAAACCTCACCTACAACTAGACTGAGAGCATAATTTCTTAGGAATCAAGAATCGACACTGGGTTATTGCTTAAGATTAAACCTTGAAAGCCCTCTTGGAGGCTGCAACAAGGAAGCATAGCCATCCACACACTTGAGCACGAAAAATGATCTTTCATCAGGGAGGTCTCCCTCTTCAGCTAAACCACCAGAGCAGTGAGAAGAAGGGACCCTTTACCCAATCGAACTCACCTAGATGAATGAAATTAGCCCTTTTTAACAAGAAATGGGAGCTGCACAAGGGTGGCCAGATCACATCTTCTGCTCACACCACCACTGAGCAACCCTCTCCAGGACTACAACCTATGTTTGGGTCATGCCCTATACAAGGGCACCTGGAGTGGGAGCTGACATCCTGCCCTGGCTTCACTCACCAAGCAGCGTGTATTGGTATGTGGCTGTATTTACCTAAAGGATGTGGATCCTTTTTCTAATTTGCTCCAAGACACCTTGTATGGGCTAGTGCCACCTCTGACCATCCCACCCCCATACCCACGTTATATCTAGGGTGTATACCTACTTTGGATGAAGTAGTGATTCTCATGAACAAATTACGTTTATTGTAAAAGATGAAATATTTGATGCAAATTGAAATTAATTTCATAGGTAAAGCCCAAAATCTTACCATGAATGTGAATTATGTATGTATGTATATATGTATGTGTATATAGTTGTACGGATATATATTTTTGTGTATCAGAAGTTAGGACAATTTAAATTTGGTAAGTATTTAAAAATAAAACTATTTTGGGTTTCAGAATCAGTTTCAAATATGGACTTCTGGCCTTCACAAGATATATACTATTTAATTCCATTTCAACAAATATATATTATATTAAGTGCCAGGCACTGTGCTAAGCAATGTGTATAACGTGATGAAAAATAATACCCTGCCTCTAGATAGTTAATAATCTAATAAGGAAGACAAATGATGAGGTCACAAATAAACTTATAAATTAAAGTAAGGGCTATGAAAGAAATACCAAGATGGAGAATAACAAGGCAAATCTAATTCAGTTTAAGTCACTGGAAAAAGCCTTTATGGGGAAATGGTATTTCAACTGAGACCTGAGGATGAGTCAGGAGTACAAAGTGATTCCACCCTGCCGTTTACAGTATAGGAGTGCTTGGGTTCAGAATAGAATTTGGTACATATGAGGGAAAGTGTAGAATAAAGTAGATAACTGAAGGAGATGTTAGAGCCCAGATTAATATTAATAGTTTTTTAGTATAGACTCCCAGTAATGAAGTTACTTCTATTTGTCCTTTCCTTTTGTTTTTTACAAGAGCCCTTTGTTCTTTCCTACCTAATCCTCATCCATCTTTGACTCTTTCTTTAAATCCTTGCTTAACACTCAACCTCTTCTAGGAATTATTCTAGTTTGAAGGGCCCTTCAGCCATTGCACCTCGTCTAATAAACATGTAGGTAATATATTTTATTTATTTTTATTTGTGCATCATCGATAACCATCTGAGAGTTTTTCATATGCGCGAATTGAGTATCTGTGAGATTGTGAGCCCCACGAGGGCAGGAGGTGCATTTCCTTCTTTGGCCACCCCAGCAAAGTCCAGTTCAGTCTCACGATACAGCAGCCAGCCTCTCAATAAAGTGTTGCCGACCGGCCGATCTTGTTTGACTTGATACTTTTTAAAGGTTTAAAATGGAGGAAATATTTGCATTATGAAAATTTTAAACTATTAAACAGAAGGGAACACACAATTTGAAGTGTACCATCATTAAGGAAGTTCAGGAGACTTGCTACTGAAGTGTGATTCCACAGAAGAAGAGCAGCCGGCAAACCCAAAGAATAAATATATACCTTTTAAAAATTAAAGATTGGTTATAGTTCAAGTAAACTGACAATTGAAGGGCTGCTTGTAAGAGTTTTTCTACAACTATTCAGTCTTTCTTTCAAAAGTCAGCACCTACTGTGTGCCAGACCCTGCTCTAGGAACTATGGATACAGCAGTGAACAAAACTTCTCTTACGGAGCTTCTGTTCTAATTGGGAGGGATAGATAAATAGATATGAAGTATAACAGGTGGCAAGGAGTGCCGCAGAAAAAAGGGAGCATGGGGAAAGAGTGCAGGGCTTGAGTGAATAATTTTCTGTCGTCAGGAAAGGTGTCTACTGAGGCAATATTTGGGCAGAGATTTGAAGCAGTGAGCCATGTACGTGCAGATATCTGCAAGCATAGAGAACAGGAAGTCAAAGCGTATGAAGCAAGCGTGCCTGGTAAGTTCAAGGATTAGCAAAGAGGCTTACGTGGCTATAGGTAGTAATCTCCCTGTGTCTTCCTTCTGTGCGTCTGTGTCTGTGTCGAGATTTCTCCTTTTTAAGGACACCAGTCATTGGATTAGGGTCCACCCTCATGACCTCATCTTGACTTGATCATCTGCAAAGATCATATTTCCGGATAAGGTCATATTCACAGGAACTGGGGGTTAGGACTTTAACATCTTTTGGGAGGACACAATTTAATCCATAACACAAGATACAGGATCATTGCTGGGCGGATGCAGACAAGAACAGACTAAGAGGAAGGAGCAAGCCTCTTCTTTTTGCCTTCCATTCCGCCTCTAGTACCCTGTCTTAGGGAGGATTTCCTATAAGCACAGGCTGAGACAGGGATTCTTTGGCAAGTGGTTCATTGACAGGTACTCTTATAAAAAGGAGAGTGAGGAAAGCAGAATATGGCCTGGGAAGGAAGCTATGTAAGGATGGAAACTGGATTTAGCTTCAGCCTGATCCCACAGGGGCCTCTGGAGTGTAAACTGCACCACAGAATTGGTCCCAACTTGACACAAGGGTAGGGGGATTGATTTTTTTTTTAACCCATATATCAGTTGGTTATTATTTGCAGATTGTCCCCTAAGGGGACATATACTCCCAGGTATGCAGGTCCCATTCTGCCAAGAACAAGTCTCTGTAGAAAGGAGAGCTGTGTACTGTTAGCAGCCTAGTAAGCTTTGGTAGCTTATACTTTTCAAGGAATCCATCCATTTCATCTATTGGCATAAAGTTGTTCATAATACGGCCTTATTACCCTTTTCTTCTATAGACCCTGTAATAATGCCACCCCTCTTGTTCTTGATATTGGTAATTTGTGTCTTCTTTCTTATTTTCTGATCAATCTGGCTGGGAGTTTATCAATTTTATTGATTTTTTTCAAAGAGCCACTTCTTGGTTTCTTTTATTTTCCCTATTATTTTTCTGTCTTTTTAATTTAATTGCTTTCTTCTCTGATCATTATTGTTTACTCTCTTCTGCTTACTTGGAGTTTCATTTGCTCTGATTTTGCTGATTTCCTAAAATGGAACCTGAAGATGTTGATTTGGGACCTTTTTTTCTTTCTAATGTAGGCATTTTTCCCTTAGTACTGCTTTAGACATATCCCACAAATTTTGAAATATCATGGTTTCATTTTTATTCAATTCAAAGTACTTTATAATACCCACCCTTGAATTCTTCGTTGACCCATAGGTTATTTAGAACTATATTATTTAGTTTCCAAATACTAGGGGATTTTTTGGAGGAAGAGAGGAGACTTTTTGTTATTGATTTTAACTCAATTCCATTGTAGAAAGAGAGTATACTCCTTATGAATGGAATTTTTTAATTTTTTGAGATTGTTTTATTGGCAGAAAAATGGTCTATCTTAGTAAACATTCTATGTACAATTTAGGGTGTTTCTGCTATTGTTGGATGGAGTGTTCTATAAATGATGATTAGGTCAATTTGGTAGATAGTGTTGTTCAAGTTTTCTGTTTCCTTATTGATTTTCTGTCTGCTTGTTCTATCAATTATTGAAAGAGGGATACTGACATCTCTGAGTATGATATGAAATTTTCTGTTTCTTCTTGCAGCTCTATTAATTTTTGTTTTGTATATTTTGAAGCTGTTATTAGGTGCATAAGCATTTAGCATTGCTATGTCTTCCTAAAGAATTGAACCTTTTGTCAATATGAAACATCTTTCTCTATCTCTAGTGATAATGTTTGTTCTAAAATTTTCTATATTATGAATATAAACCCAGTTTTCATTAGTGTTAACATGGTGTATCTTCCCCATTCTTTTACTTTTAACCTATTTCTGTCTATATATTTAAAGTCCATTTATTGTAGGCAGCATAGAATTGGGTTTTGCTTATTTTTGCCAATGTGACAACATATGACTTCTAATTAAGGTGTTGAAACCCTTTATAATACATTTGATGTGATTATTGATGCAGATGGGTTTAAAGTTCATCGCCTTACTATTAGTTTTCTATTCGTCCTATCTATTTTTTATTTCCTTTTTCTCTTTTCCCTACTTTTGGATTGAATATATTTATTATTGCATTTTATCTCTGTTATTAGCTTATTAGCTCTTACTCATTTTTTGGTGGCTACTTTAGGATTTAACTTATCACATTGTATCTTAATATTATAAACGTTTCATGTATAAAAACCTTAAAACAATATACTTCATTTCTCCCTCTTGGCCTTTGTGAATATGCTCTACACATTTAATCAACTTCAGTGTATATTGTTATTATTTTTTCTTTAGTGAGATATTTATCTTTTAGAAGGATTTAAAAATAAAGATAAAAGTCTTTTATATTTATCTACATACCTACCATTTCTGGTGCTCTTCATTCCTTAGCGTAGACCCAGATTTCTATCTGGTACGATTTTACTTCTTCCTGAAGGAGCGTATGTTAACAGTTCTTGTAATAAAAATCTGCTGGTGATGATTTTATTTTCAGCCTTTGTATGTCTGAAAAAGTCTTTATTTTACCTTTATTTTTGAGAGACATTTTGCTAGGTATAGAATTTTAGGTTGACAGTATTTTTTTTTCCCCCAGTACTTATTAGATGTTGCTCCATTATCTTCTTAATTACATTTTCAAGGGAGAAATTACTCTCATTGTTATTTTGTTCCTCTGTATATAATCTGTCTTTTTTGTCTGGTTGCTCTTCATATTTTTCCTTTATCAGTAGGCTTAAGCTATTTAACTCTAGTATACCTTGGTGTAGTTTCCATCATGTTTCTTGTGCTTGGTTTTTTGAGATTCTTAGATCTGTGGGTTTATAGATTTCATCAGATGTTTTTGGCCATTATATCTTCAATTACCCCCACCTTTCAGGGACTCTAATTATATATATATATATTAGTCACTTGAAGGTGTCTCACAGCTCACTAGAGCTCTCTTCATTTTTTTAGTCTTTATTCTATTTCATTTTAGATAATTTTTATATCTTTCGGTTCACTAATCATTAATTCTACAATGTCTAATCTGCTATTTCTTCCATCCCAGGTATTTTTTTTTTAATTTCAAACATTTAATTTTTATCTCTAAAAGTTTCTTTTGAGTCTTTTAAAATATTTTCAGTCCATCACCCGACCCATCTTTTTCTACATTCTTGCACATTCTTGAACATATAGAATATATAGTTTTAATGTTCTCGTGTACTGATTCTATCATGTGTGTCAGTTCAGGGACTGATTTCATTGATTTGTTTTTCTCCCTTTTATAGTTCCTATTTTCCTGCTTTTTTGCATGCTTGGTAATTTTTATTAGATTCTGTTACATTCTAAGTGTTTGCATCCCCACAAAATTTGTATGTTGAAATCCTAGCCTCCAGTGATATTAGGATGTGGGACCTTTGGGAGATAATCAGGTCATAGAATTGGAGCCTTCATAAATGAGACTAGTGCCCTTACAAAAGAGACCCCAGAGAGCTCTCTCTCACTTTTTTTCTGCCATGTGAGGATAGGAGGATAGGCTGTCTGCAACCTGGAAGAGGACTCTTTCCAGAACCAGACTAGCACCCTGGTCTCAGACTTTCCAGCATGCAGAGCTGTGAGAAATAAATGTTTGTTGTTTGAGCCACCCAGTCTTTGGTAATTTGTTCTAGCAGCCCAAACTGACTAAGACAGATTCCAAACATCATGATTTTTTGCCTTGTTGGATGCTTGGTATTATAGTCCTATAAATATTCTTGAGCTTTGCTCTGAAATGCGGTTAAATCACTTGGTAACAGTTTGATCTTTTCAAGCTTGCTGTGAAACTTTGTTAGATGAAACCAAAACCACCTTTAATCTAAGGCTAATTTTCTCCACGACTGAGGCAGTATTATTCTAGATATGCCTAAGAAATAAAATCAGTCACTACCTGGTTTTCCTGGAATTAGAGGTTTTCCCTTCTGGCTATCTGCAACACCAGCTACTCTTAGACCTCTGTGAGCTCCACAGATCTGCTCCTTTCAAGTGGTTCTTCCTTTCCTCAGGTAATTTCCCAATATGCATATTATATCAATACTAAATTATCAGTGAAAGAATTAACAGTTATCCTCTGTGGATCTCCATAGCTCTTTCTCCGTGCTGCTGTCTCCTCTACTCCAGTGCCCATGGCATCTCTCAACTCCATTCTCTCCCCTCAATTCACGGTGATTGACTGGCTCTGCCTGGATTCCCCCTCCCTGCACTGCAGCCTGGAAAATCTGTCTGGGCAGTAAGCTGGGACAGTCATAGGACTACTCTTGTTTGTTTTCTCTCTCTCAGGAATCAGTGCCCTCTGCCTACTTACGTGATGTGCAGTGCCTAAAAACTTTGTCCAGTTTTTTAGTTCCCATTGTTATAATATTACAATATTAATTATATAGTCATTTCAGGTGGGATGATAAATCCGGCCACTGTTACTCCATCTTGGTTAGAAGCAGATGTCTTACAGTGTCTTTTTTTCTGTGTAGGGGAAGATTTTTGAGAACTAATTCAATTTCTTTAATAAATATAGGATATAACAAGCCCAGGCACCAAGTCAGCGGGTGATTTATTTTAATTTTTCTTTGCCGTCGGCCTGTGTTCATGTCCTTCTGTCTCCATAGGTCTATCACTTTATATAATCTATATATTCACAAATTAGTCTCCCAAGGTAGTTGGTGGGAATTTATGTCAGCCTTTTTACATTTTCGTGCCTCATTATGAATAGTGATCCTAAGTACATTTCCTCCTCTTAAATCAAGCCTTGTCGTCTGTCCACCACCTTTTGTTTCCAGGGCTATGCTCATGCCTTCTTCCCTTCTCTGCCATTACCCTGGGGAACTATGACTCTCAGAATGTTTTTTTTCCTGGTGCTCCAACATCAACAGTTACTTCTTTTGTTTATGCTAGACAGTGTGTTAAATTTATTTAGAAAACACACAAAAACCCTTTCTACTTTTTTTTTTTTTTTTTTTTTTTTTTGCCTAGAGGGTAACACCTGGCTGCTGTGTATTCTGAATAGGAGAGGGAAACCAGCAGCGGACTTTCAATAAATGTTCCTGTTTTCAGTCTTACGCTGAACTCTGCTGGGCATCACACCTGGCATGCTTGAGTCTATAACCCCTCCCAAGTTCTGAAAGGCAGAATGGCTCCTTCCTTGGCTGCAGCCTCTCTGTATTTGTTCTGGACTGTGTCTTTTCGAAGCCTGCTTCGCTGAACTCCACTCATCCACTTGCTTTCCACCTTCTAGAAATGTGTCGAAATCGTCCATGCACTGATGAACTCCCTGTTCTTTTTCACTGCTCTGTTTGCCCCTCCCTTTTTAAATAGATATGCCTTAGCCCCCCTTATCCTTGGGGGATACGTTCCAAGACCCCCAGTGGATGTTTGAAATCTCAGATTGCCATCAATCGGAACATGTTTCTGTTCATGTCTTCCACCCACAAATTTAATGCCTTTTCCATCTTAACTAAGTGCTTATCGGCTTATCGTGCACTGTGGCTATAATTTTTGCTGTTTGAGATGCGACAGCAAAACCAGCACAAATTTCTTTTGCTTTCTTCACAATTTCACAAATAGAAGATTTGTTCCTACTACAGATCTTAGCAACCTCAGCATATGATTTTTTTTCTTTCCTTATTGAGTCAAGAACTTCACCTTTCACTTAAGAGAAGCGCTTAAAGGCTTCTTTTTGGTGTATTCAAATTGCCAGCACCACTACTGCTGCACTTTGGGGCCATTATTAAGTAAAATAAAGGTTACTTGAACCCAAGCACTTCCACATCTGATAACCCAGATGGCTACTAAGTGACTAGTAGGTGGGTAGCGTCTACCATGTGAATACATTGGACAAAAGGATGGGTTATGTTCCAGATAGGGTGGAGCATGCGATTTTATCATGCTACTGAGTGTGGCGTGCCATTTAAAACTTACAAATTGTTTATTTCTGGAATTTTTCATATAATATTTTTGGACCGACATTGATCGCAGGTAAATGAAAACGTAGAAAGCAGAACCGCAGATAAGAGGAAACTACTGCATTCTTATTTAATGGAATCCCAGGAACAAGAGGAAATAAATTCATGTCCTCAGTTTGTAGTCTTAAACCGGGACCACTTGCTATTTAGTTGCTAAAACTAAAGATTACATATGCTTTTCCTGAAATTTACATTTAATTGTTTAATTGACGCTATTGACCAATTTCTTTCACTGAAACTGTGTCTTCTCTTGTTTCTGTAACTCCGATTTTTAACTGGTTTTCCTCGTATTTATCTGGACCCAGCTCCTCAGTCTTCACTTCCTCTCTACGTCCCTTTATGTGTTTTTATGCCCCACTTTCCTTCCTGTGCTTGGGCTGCTTCTCTTCCTGGTGTGCCCACTGGACATTTCCACTTGGATATCCAGCTAGTATTTTGAACTCAGCACACCCTAAACTGAACTTGCCGTCGTCACTTCGTGTGCACCTCCTGTCTCGATGGGCGGTACTTCCGCTCTTTTAATCAGCACTCCAGAAATTTAGGAATCATCTTCACATCTCCTTTCGGATACCTCCTAAATATTGCACAAAATTATTCACTTCTTTCCATCCTCTCAGCTACTGTTTCTTTTATCTATCACTTTAATTTTTTTATTGTAGAAAATTTTTAACATAGCAAAATGCACCTTTCACTGAGTTTCAACAATTCCAACATTTGGCTAATCTTGTTTAATTTATATTCCTCCCTTATTTCATCCCTCCACTGGATTATTTTAAAATAAGTTCCAGATGTTATGCCATTCCATCAGTAAAAACTTACGCATTTCTAAATGGAAAAGATTTTTAAAAACATAGGCACAAAATCTTTATCATCATAAAAATAATAATTCCTTAATAATCTGTTCATAGGTTGAGTAAATAATGTATTAATCTGTGTAGTACATCTCCTTGGTTGTCTCGTAAGTTTTTGTTGTTACAATAGGTCGGTTCAGATCTGGAACTAAGCAAGATCCATACACCGCATTTGGTTGATGTGATTTTATTGATTTTCCTTTAGAGAGATTCTTCCTCCCTTTTTGTTTTTCTTTTCTATGCATTTGCTGAAGAAATCAGGCCATTTGTCTTGTAGAATCTCTCACCTTAAGGATTTATTTGATTGTGTTCTCCTGGTGTCTTTAAACATGTTTCTCTATCTCTGCATTTTCTGTAAACTCTTATTTAGATCAAGAGGCTTGATTAGAACTTTTGCAAGAATATTCCATGAGTGGTTTCTATTTCATCACATCAGGGAGCATATAATGTATGGCTGTTTCTCTTTTTGCAATATTAAATAGTAAGATTTTTCAGTGGCTTTATATTATTATACTAATCCATCCATTTATAAAATTCCTGTAACTTTATCTGATGGTTTCAACAACTATTCATGAACATTGTCTACGTCAATTATTTATTAGGGGTCTATCATTTCTTATCAGCTTCACTGCAACAACTTTTTAAGATTTCTATGCTTTTTATTTCTTTTCCTCAACTCTACTCCAGGATGCCCACTGCCACTAAATGAATTTTTGCATACCACTGCATATTTCATACACTCCCCCTGCATAAAATTCTCTAGTGGATTCTTGGTCAATTCAGAATAAAGTCCAAATTTTATAGGTAAGATAAATAAGAGCCTTTATCATCTGGTCCCTGCTGACCTATTATTCACTTTCCATTTATTAGTGTTTAAAATTTTCTGAAATAGAATTCTTCTTAATGTAGAGAAGTTGCAAACTGTTGGTTAAACATTTATGGGAAATGAGAGATAAGTTAACGCACTGCTGATACACAGGCACATGGCATCAAGCTTCATTCCCATGACGTTTTCTCTGAAAGTTACTATGTAGATATAAATAACTATGGTTTAATTAATATGAAATATAATTGTAATTCTATAGTTGATTTATTTTGATTCCATTTATATTTAATTTATTCATAATTCATTCTGTTTTGCTATATAATTAATTCATTATAAACAAATTTTAAAGACCATATATTAATTATACTCTTTATACCTTACACGTTGTATTTATTTATTTAATTCAACTGAATAAAATTTTGTTGCTGGATATAAAATCCCTAAGAGCACCGACTAGCAGATGGCATCTATATGAGTTTCCATACAGACAGTTAACCTTATTAAATGCCTACATTTGGTCCTTCATCTTGTCTGAATCGTGATGGAATATTCTATCTGCAGCATTCACTGCACATGGCTATAGTTGTGCCTCTGTGACCTGCCACTATCACCACATCCTCTTTTGTGCTGCCAGCCCTGCATCCTCTATGTGTTTTTAAGTCTCCAAGACTTTGTTGATGGCCCATTGAACATCCCCGGCTCACTGATTTGCTCTCTGCCCATTGACTGGAGTTGATGCCAATGAGAGGGACTGAGTTGGGATGGAGATCACCGGGCATTTGCAACAGGAGTCTCTCTTATAGATTTATCATGATGCCTGGAAGTTATGTCTGTTAGAATTACATCTAGTCAATTCAAACTCATTTAAAAGGAATAGGCTTATTTAGTTGTAGTGACTTAAATTCTTATTTTTTATAGTTTGCCAGAGTTTTTCTTTAGTAAATGTCAATTTCCTATAATACCTGAATCAGCTGCAGTGGTATAATTTGCTAATACATTTTCCTTCAATGAAATTGGAAGGGTGAGCTAATGGGACTAGAGGGTGTGCAGAAATGGTACTTAATTATAAAATAATGGAAAACAGTCTACATCATGAAATTACCTCATAAACAGAACGATCACAACTGAGATGATTCAGTAATTAATGATTACATCAATTAAATTAACTCATTTGTATCTCAACTCTGTGTAAATGATGTGAGAAAGCATAATACCTTAACTATGTAAACAATTAATAAAATATGGAATACATTATAAATTCACAGAATTGAAAGCCCACACAGCTATAGAATTAATTGCTTTTGGGTGCATTAGGTGTTTTGGAAACTAAGCATTAATTTCCTGGCTTTGACTCACATCAAGACCACCCTGTAGGAAAGTTTAATTCCTCAATGAATATCTATTTATCATTTACCTAAATGTTTGGCAACTAAGCCACCAAAACAAAATATGCAAATGAATACTTGCTAATGACTGAATGAAACATGCGCTATTTCTAGATGTTTTTAATTCAAGAATAACACAAAAATACTAAGACTTATGTATTCAAAGTAGGCTACTTTAATCAAGATATAGAACCAATCCTCAATGATAATAAACTATGTACAATTTTGGCAATTTGACGATCTGTCAAAATATTTCTTTGAAAATGTGAAAGATAAGTATAATACAAATCTCATTAGCTCAAACCTAAATATGTGATCATTTAAATATTATTAAATAAACATTTAAAGCATTACTTATAAATAATTGTCTTGGAAAAATACTGTGTTATAAAGGCCTTTATTATATAGTTTAAAATAAGGATTTACAGTAGTCTTTTGGTTATGTGGTCTGGAAGGGGACAGGTACATTTCTGAAAGAATGAATGTTCTGACAGACTAAAACAAAAACTTAGCATGTAAATTTTTGGACCAAAGAAATTATTAAACCTAAGACAACAATATATCTGATTTAATAGAATGTGATATAGTTAAAAAATTATTTGTGTTGCGCAGATCAAGATAACAAATTCTACCTTATTCTAAAAATTGTAAAGTACATGTATCACTTTATTTGCAAAATATGTGGTTTACTTACAAAGAAATTCTTCAATTTTTTGTGGGAAACATGTCTAAATTTTATGTTCTTCCCAAAGGCGTGAAGTTCTGCAAACATTTTCATTTATTAGTGGTTGTAAACACCTGGGCATTTTGTAGACATTACAGATATTTTTATATGCATAAATTTAGAATAAATTTTGGATATAAGAGCAAGCTTTTAACTTTAAAATCTATTTGTATTTTCCTAAGACCAGAGGTTCCATGAGATTCAACCTTTTGGTGGTTTGGTTTGTTTACCTTACATAAAATGTGATTTTTCTATTTAAAATATCTGAAAAATATATTCTCAAATGTCTACTAGTTCTTGAAATTTATCTGGATATTTATAAGTGTCAGTTAACCCAAATATCAGGATTCCATGTCCTTTAAAACAGATGATACTTTTTCTTTTCAGTAAAGGGATGGAGAATTATATTGTGGGTTTTTTCTTGTGAGTATGAATCCAAGACATATTGAGCCAGATTTTATTTTCCTACGAAAAATAATTCCATCCTAATCACCATATGTGCATTGTTTATTGCTTTTAAAGGAAAGCTTAAGATGATTAATAAGCACCTGAGGAAAAATAGTTTTACTTTCATCTTGAAAAGGTGAGAGTCACTGCGTATGAGGCCAACCCAAAGCCAGCACTACATCTGGAGCAACAATGTGGTTCTGAAATAAAGTCTTCACTCACAGTTAGGAAAAGAAATTTTTAAAAATGTGTTGATCTTGTGAGGTATGGATGTCGATTTAGTGTCTCCTCAGGGGAAAAGTGAGATCATATTTCTGAAATTCAGTGTTGTGTTCTATAAGTTTGTAATCAAGCCTTACCTCATTTCTCTTAAAACTGGGCTTTTCCACTTTCTTCATCCCTGCTGGGACATAATGAATTTCTCAGTTCCTTTTGCGTTATTCTACCTACATGGATGGATGGCTTTTTATTTTTAATAGGTTCTTCTAAGATCTTTTTCTCTTTGACTTCTTATGTGACATTTTCCTCCCTAGTCTCCAAATGCATTTGATCAATTATTTTTGTGCAATAGAATTTCTCACATGACAAGCTAGTAGAAAGAGCTGTATTTAAGCCTTTATTTTATGCTAGGTGCAGCAAAAAAAATGTTCTGTCTCTATTATCTCATTTAATCATCATAGCAACCCTGTAAGGAAATAAAATACATTTTATATGTAAGAAACAAAAACTCAGTGAAGTGAAGAAAATTTCCCATGGTCACATAGCTGGTAAGTCACAGAACTATGTATAAACACAGAAATGTCCAAAGGCCATGCCCAATCAGTTCACTAGGGTGATTCCAAAAGAGCCGCTGTGATTATTTATTTATCCTAAACACAGATGTCCTATTTTTGTGCTTGTTTTCTGATTATCAATCTAATACTACATCTTTCTGTATATTCACTGCCAACAATTCTCTCAGCAATACCTGTTTTTATCATGTGTCTTTGAAGTCTGAAGTTCATTGCATATATGACGTCTTAGACATTGTAGAACAGACAACAAAGCATGATTCTCTAAGTCGTTCTCATTTCCACTGACCCCTTCCTTCACTTTGCCTCATTCACCTGCTACTTTGTCATCACCTCCGGTCTGACATTACTCTCTCTGACTACGTCCTCTGCATTGGTTATATATGCTTTGTAACAATATCATCACAAACTTAGCAGCTTAAAACAAAACACATTCATTATGCCACAGTTTCTATGAGTGAGAAGTACAGGCTTGGCTTCAGCGTCTCTCAATGCTGCTATCAAGGTGTTGGCTGGGGCATCGGTCTCAGCTAAGGCTAGACTGAGTGAGGGAGGATCCCTTTCTAAGCTCGTGTGGTTGTTGGCAGCATTCTGTTTCTTGCAGTCAGAAATATGGACTGAAAGCCTCTGTTTCTTGTTGGCTGTTGGCCAGAGATCCTCTTTAGTTGCTTGTCACATGGCCCGTGACATAGGCCAGCTCACAATATGGTGGCTTGCTTCTTCAAAGCCAGCAATGGAGAAAGTCTCCTCTCAAGATGGCCTTTATGGTCGTACATAATGTAATCATTTGCACATAATCATGTACATCCTACACCTTTGCTGTATTCAGTTGGTTAGAAGCAAGTCACGGGTCCCTCCCGCACTCAAGAGAAGAGGATTCCACAAAAACGTGAACACCAGGAGGTGGGCATCACGGCTGTCCATCACATCCTCCTACACTTCAAGGCTTCCTGCTTACCTATTTCCAATATGCCACCACAGTGGATTTATCTCTTATATTCTTTTCTTTTTTTGTATGTGAATATTTACACTTAGATAATATTTATCAATAAAATAAATACATTAATATAATAAAATATAACTAAAATATAGAATCACATATTCAGAGAAATAGTGTTCATTGATTCCTTAATAATTGTTCCTTGCAGGCAGGGGCAGTGGCTCATGTCTGTAATCCCAGCACCTCAGGAGGCTGAGGCATGAAGATCTCTTGATGCCAGGAGTTTGAGACCAGCCTGGGCAACATAGTGAGACCCTGTCCCTCTTAAAAAAAATTGTTCCTAGGCCGGGCGCGGTGGCTCACACCTGTAATCCTAGCACTCTGGGAGGCCGAGGTGGGCGGATCGTCCTGAGCTCAGGAGTTCAAGACCAGCCTGAGCAAGAGCGAGACCCCCGTCTCTACCAAAAATAGAAAGAAATTAATTGGACAGCTAAAAATATATATAGAAAAAACTAGCCGGGCATGGTGGCGCATGCCTGTAGTCCCAGCTACTCGGGAGGCTGAGACAGTAGGATTGCTCGAGCCCAGGAGTTTGAGGTTGCTGTGAGCTAGGCTGATGCCACGGCACTTGCCCCAGGCAAGAGAGCGAGACTCTGTCTCAAAAAAAAAAAAAAAAAAAAAAAAAAAATTGTTCCTTATGGAATTGGGGGAAAACCAGAAGAATCTAACTTTTTAGATTAATTTATGACAGTTAAAATCAGCTTTTATATTGTTACCTGAACCATCAGAGTCAATGTCAAAAGAATAAAGAGGAAAGTCATTAGGGCAGTTAAATTTTTTTAAGTTACATTGCAAACATGTAGAATAATTTTTAATAAATACCCACTTATAAAGAACACATGAAAAAAATAAAGAAACAGCTTACCCAGGTCCCAAGTGGGGCAAGTGACATTACTCTGAATGTGAGAAGCAAATGTGATGAGTAGAACCTTTCTATTTTCTCAAATGCTTTGTGTTATAAAACCCCCCTGCATGCTTTCTCCCTAAATGAAGTCCTCCTTAATTTAAACCCACAGGCATTTTAAGGAAAATTTAATAAGCGAATGCTTTCCTGGCCAAAAAAAGAATTCCGTGTTATGCAAACAATGAAGAGAACCATGAAAGAGGATGCTGATTGCCTGCTGGACCAGTCTTCATTCTCTTTCCTGGATAGCTTGTCCGTGCACAGAACTCCTTGGGAGTCAATGAGAGGAAATTAATGTCCACCCTGAGCAGAGAAAAGTGAAATGTGCTGAATTAATATTTTGGATCATAAAAGTCACACAAAGAGAATTCTTTCAATAGGGTGCCAACTACAGTTTGAGTGTATAATTCTTATAAGATCCTATAATTCTTAGAATAAGGTTTATCTTATTTTTTCCTTCTGAAAGGAAATTTTGGTTTTTCTCAGAAAGATTAATTGTACTGCTTAAACACCCCCAGAGCAAGATGAGAGTGAGCTTACTTTACAAATAATTCTTACTATTTTCTGATTGTAAAAGAAATACATTGTTAACATAGAAAATGTGGAAAATACAGAAAACACCAAAGAAAACAAAAATCCCAATAATCCCATTCTACTTCCCACCCTGAGATAAACATTAGTAAAATTTTGGTATATTTTAGAAATGTATATTGGTTCGAAGCCAATAAAGTTGGTACCTACTATTGTTGAAAATTTATTTGGGTATATTTTATCTGAATAACAGTGTTATAACTTTTAAGTAGCTAGATTAATTTTTTAAAACAGATACTTCAACACCTATGAAGAGAAACTGTCATCATAATCTTGAAAATCTTGGAAAACTAGATGGTTACTCTCCTGGTGCTGCCTTTGCTCACAGTATTTTGGTCTCATTCTTGGAATTGCCCTCACTACAAGGTTATGAGCCGAAAGACAAAATCATCTTGTAATTTTATGACCTAAATGCTTCTTTTAAAACAGGTCGTTTTCTTCTTCTTCTTCTTCTTCTTCTTCTCTTTTTTTTTGTTTGTTTGCTTGATTTTTTTATTTTTCAGCCATCTTTATCTGGAGAAGGAAATCGGAGCTACTCGTAGATCAGTTGTGGAAAACAAGTGCCTTTGAGTAAATCATCGTGGTTTCTATAAGTGTATTTAGGGTCAGTTCAACCTCAAATATTTCTGCTAATGTGAAGTGACATCTTGCGCAAATATTCCAAAATTGCATATTAGTCACTGGTTTCAAACCGTGCAATATATCTGTTCCTGTCACGTTTTCTGAGGAGCAGCTCAGCAGTTACAACACTGACAAATTTAAAATTTAGTTTTCAGCAATTTACTGATGGAGACAACCCTTTCTCTTCACCCTAGCTTTTTCTCCTTCAGAGGTTAGTCCATTTGGAGCACAAATGTTGCAAGACTTCTGGAAAAGACCAAGGATGCAGAGAGTGCGTGAGCACGTCTTCGTTAGCAATCAGGAATGGCATACAGCTCTGACTGTGAAACAGGAAGTCTGGATGTGTATGGGTGAATTGTAAAATGTCTCTATTTTTTAATCACACTATGTAGGAGCGACCAATGGATGTGATGGTGGGGGTTGGGGGTTTTAAAATTCAGCATATTCTGCTCATTGAGAAGATAGGACTGAGAGATACAAAGGAGACTTAAGAGAAAAAGAGATTTTTTTTTTTTTTTTTTTAAAGAAGCCATGAGTAAATTTAGCATTCGACACTTTTGATGTCTACTACCAGGAAGCTCCTCTTCTTGGGTGTCTGTGAATCACGGCATTCTAGGTCCTTCCTTTCATACTTCCCTGGTTACATCCAAATAGATTTCATTCCACAGATCAAGAATTCACTACCGATTTTCTTGAGGAGCGTGAACTCATTAGTTACATCTCTACCTCATGCAAAGTGCTATTACGTGTTGATGTTCTCGTGTGTGCAGTTGAGTGTGGCAGTAGAAAGGGCAATGATTGTGAAGGACAGAAGTCTGAAGATGGAGACTCCCACTTGGTTATATGCCAACCCAACATTCGGGAAGTGATTGCCTTCCTTAATAGTAAGATTCCTTGAAACATTCCACAGTTATTAACAGACGTTTCCACTTCAGGAGGAGTAGCTAGACCTGGCTAAGATTCACCTTTACCTAAGATGCCACCACCACGAAGATTTCGAGGGAACAAATGTGGACACATGACTCCTTTTTGTTCTCTGTAACTCCACTGAGAGAGGAACAACACAGTTAAATGAGATGTTGAAGGGTGTAGTTGGGGGAGGGAAGAAAAGGGGTCCTCCTCCCGGAAAAAAACCCAAAACATCAAGCCCGAGAATAACACGGATTGAGATGGTAAGGCTGACAAAGGATTGTTTGCTCTCTGGGGCTGGTTGGCCCTGTCCCATTTGATCTCCTGCCCAGCCACTTTGTGGTGGGCATGCTCTACACCAACTAACAGGAGTCTCCTTATCGAAGAAAGAGATGAAGACAGCACAGCCCAGAGGAATAAAAATTCTTTCTCCTGCATGCCCAAGCCAGACTTCTGTGCTCTTGAGTGGGGATCTGCCTCTTCTGCAGTTGCTTGACTCTAGCAATGCCCTTTCTCATTAAGGGGGATCACACCAACCCATGGCCTTGTCTGGTGCTCAGCATTACAGCTCTAGCTAAACATAGTGCTGTAACTCAACAACCCTGTAAAAGTGAAAATATCAGAGAGGCTGCCTCATCACTGTGAGAAAGTCACACTTAAACTTGCTGAGACATTGGACCTCCATATATATTAATGAAATAGAGATGACAGCACCCGTTTCACAGATTGATTGGCAGAATTAAATGAGACTGTGCCAGCCAAGATTTTGTAACTCTGATGAATTACACTAATTTAAATCTTTTGACCTTTTATAAATTCTCTCCTTACTATCAATTGATGACCCTCACCAAGGTTTTGTCTCTTAAATTTGTGCATGTCTGTGGCTATTCTTTGGAACTTGTTTGCCAGTTCCTTGAAGATATTTTATAACCTCTGTAGCCTCACTCTGTATTACACATAATAAGCACTTGGCACGTAGTTGTCCACTGATTTTCTCTGTTCAACTTTGCCATTGCGTTGGGAAAGGACCCGCACTTGTAAATTATAACTGCTGCTACTTGAACTCTGCCATGGCATCTGGAGAAATGATAATCAGCTGCCGCAGCTTTGCTTTCCCCTTGACTATATGACTCAGTCCCGTGTTGTCATCAGTCCCATTAGTGGTCATTCCGCATGATGCAAAGGGAAAGAGGGAAGGGAGACTCACCCAAGACAACATAAAAGTAAAGATAACATAATAAATCAAGACTGCTGCTAAACCTACAAATGAAAATGGCAATTCTAAGAAACATACAGGTTCAGTTTTTTTGTAATTTATTTCAAGTACTCCCTCAGCTTCCTCACTAATTTTTTATTCCTTCCAGAAGCTATTTTCTGAATGAAAGGGTAGAAGTACCAGGATGGTCTTGGTGAGTGATGGCTGTGGGGCCTGTTATGATAATGTCACTACTACGTGTTTGTCTTCTAGAATATGCTTTGGAAATTATGATGCCATTCATAAAGAATCTGCTAGTAATGCAAGAGTGTCATGTATGGGGTAGGTCATCTTGTTTAAATTAGCAACACCCTGACAAAACTAAATTACTTTGTGAATGGAATTATTGCCAAGCACGAGTGTTTCTGGTTAATTTACACTTAACTCATTCAAAAGATGTATCATTGAATTTCTTTATTAAATGAACTAAAAATCATCTATCAATGTAAACTCGGAAAGAATACTAACACTCATGTGCTTTACCAAAGCTAAGTCTTGATTGTTTTGTTTTCCACAGAGTTCTTTACTATGCAAAGAGAAATCCAATCTTGGAGTCTCCGGTCACATTCTAGAGAAGCCATTTTATTTAATTACTTTTAATTTTCTTCCTTGAACATTTTATGTTTTACCCACTTATTACTAACAACGGCTGCTTTCGCTTTGATGCTTTCTAAGGATAATGGTGTTTTTTAAAATTTCAGTTTAAGTATTAGCATGAGTTTGTGATTGTCTCCTTTGTGCTGTCACTTTTCTCACCATGATCGTGCTTCTCGCAATGTTTTGCAATTTTGTGTTCTTTTTGTATCCCCTTCTACTAATGAAGGGGAGTGACCCTCTCTTATTCTTTTCATCTACTCCATGGCTGGTATAGTCCCTGCCACTTTTCACTTGAAACTTCCCTTACAAGTTAGAGGGAAGGGAAATATGCCAGCCTTCTTCAATGTCTACATTGAGGTAAGAGGCTCAGGCTGTGATTACGACCCTTCTATGATAGGCCGACTATAGCTAAGAATTTGGAAGAAGGAGCTATGGAAATCTTAATAAGGACTTGAAAAATGCCATCTTTTTACTTCACGGTGAGGCACTCAGACAGCTCACGGGAAAAAGAGGTTGAAGGACCACAGAGTTCTTTCTATAGGCTTTGGGGTGAGGATGAGGGAAAAGAAAGCCTTTGAATAATTGTACAGCTGGCTATGACCCTAATCCCTTAGAATTCCACACTGCTGCATACCCACCTTCTCCCCAAGGTTAGGCACGTTTGATTGGGCCACAGTTGATTGGGAGAGACAGGTGAGGGAAACAGAAGGAAGAGGAATATATCTAACCCAAGCTGAACCAATTCAATTCCCTATTACAGGAGTCTGAAATTTTGATTCAGTGGCATCAGTGAGATGGAAGTGAGATGATGTAATCTAGGAAGCTCTGGGCAGCCATCTTCTGTGTACTGAGAAGCAGAGAACGCAGGTAGTCATGAGGAGAAAAATACCGAGGTTTTGAAGAGAAGGGAGATGAGAGACTGAGAGAACAAACACTTTCTGGGAGTCTGAAAACTTTCTAGTTCCTGGTTTCAGCCCTCTAAGAGGCTCCACTAAGCCTGGGTCCCACAAGACATGTCTGTCTCATTTCCATAAATTGTCTCTTTCGGATTAAGCTATCTTAAATTTGTGTCTTGACTAAGAAAACTTGAAAGCATTTAGGGTCTCTACAACTACTTCTGCAGAACTAAAAGACTGGTGCCTAATCCTTCCTCATAGTTCTTTTTTTCTGTTGGTCTTTTATTCTGCATTCATTTAGCATTCATATAGTTAATCCGTAATATGCCAGTTTTGCATTTATGATCTATAATGTTTTTAACCATGTTCTATTGAACTCATGTTTTCTAGAGCACAGTGTTTTGTACACAATTCAAGTTCTTGGTGTTCCTAACAAGCTCATTAACTGCCCCAGGAGGCTGAAGTCTACTGTTGTTACCTTGAGGTCTCCTGTTAATCTGTAAGAAGCTCAGGTTTAGGAGAATGGTGCACCAGAAATGAGTTTGGAATCCTATTCCAAACCTTTCTTTTTCTACGGAAAGGCCAGAGTTTGGGGACAGTCCTTGGCAGGACTGCATCCCAAGTTTTTCTGTCTATGCATTGAATAAAAGGAAGTGATAAATGGTTACTTTTCAGTAAGGGTAACTATAAATAAACAGAACCTAGGAATTAGTATTGGAATGGTTTATTTAAGGTTTTTTTTTTTTTTTCCTTTTAATTATCTGGAAGAAGAGCAAAGTGAACGATGAGGTCTCCAGGTTTGCAGATGACACAAAATTCTTCTAGACAAGAAGTGACAAGTTGGAACATTATAAATTTCAATTCTATCAGTGTTAGTTCGTAGCTAATAGTACATCCTCACTCTATGCCAGGCAGTGTGCAAAGTGCCTTATATACATAATCCCATTTAATTGATAAAACAGCCTGGTGAGTCAGGTTCAACTATTACCCCCATTTTACTCAGAAAGGTTAATTAATTCATTTGAGTTCCCACAAGGAGCTAAATGAATGAAACTATAGTCATCTAGTCATCATTCAGGAAATTCAAGTGCCTTCTATGTAGTAGACACAGTCTAGATACTTGAAATATGTCAATGAACAAAAGAAAAAAGATCACTGTCCTTATGTAGCTTACATTTTAGTGAGAGGAGACAGAAAACAAATAAGAGATATATTAAAATTAATGTAATCTATGGCACATTGGAAGGTGACAAGTACTAAGGAAAAAGAAAAGAAATATAGCAAGTTAAGAGGAACAAGAGCCTGAGAGGGGAGGGAATGTGAACAGTAATTCTTAAATAGGAAGGTCAAAGTAGGTCTCAATGAGAAAGTGCCATGAGAGCAAAGATTTAAAGAAGTGAAGGGTTGCCCATGTAGATGGAAGGAAGAACAATTCAGGCATAGGTAAAAACAGTGCCAAGGCTTGAAGGCAAGAACATACCTGGTGTGTTCAAGGGAAAGCAACGATGTCGGTGGGAAGGGGCTGGAATGAAGTGAGAGAGGTGGCGAGTCCCTGAAGACGATTGCAAGGTTTTTTGGTCTTACTTTGAGTGAGATGGGTGCTCACTACAGAACCTGACAACTACGCTTTTCTGCCTCAACCATTTTTTTTTCTTAATGGCGATGTAAACATAGAAAGAGGGCCAAGGTGGAAGAAAGATTGTAACACAGAGCATTGGAAATCCTCCTTTGCATCTCTACCCACCCTATAGGGTGTGTTTCTTCCTTAGAAACATTCCCCCCAGACACGGTTTCAATAATTAGAAGCTTATTTGGGATGATTTTGATATGCAAAAGTGCCTTGAGACTATCAGTTTTTTTGTCCTTTTGAGAATCACTTCACTTACCTAATCAGATTGGTTTCTTTCTGGCATCTACTTCAGACATGCTCCTTTTTTTTTTTTTTTTTTATTGAGACAGAGTCTCACTCTCTTGCCTGGGGTGAGTGCCGTAGCATCGTCCTAGCTCACAGCAACCTCAAACTCCTGGGCTCAAGCAATCCTTCTGCCTTAGCCTCCCAAGTAGCTGGGACTACAGGCATGCACCACCATGCCCGGCTAATTTTTTCTATATATTTTTAGTTGTCCAATTAATTTCTTTCTATTTTTAGTAGAGACAGGGTCTCACTCTTGCTCAGGCTGGTTTTGAACTCCTGAGCTCAAACAATCCACCCGCCTCGGCCTCCCAGAGTGCTAGGATTACAGGCGTGAGCCACCACGCCCGGCCCATACTCCTTTTTTTATCCCATCCTTCATTGGCAGTGACTCTGTTACAGGAGTCAGATTGGAGGTCACTGTCTCTAAAGGACGATATTCTGTTAGTTCTCTGGAAATAAAAGTGTTCACAATCATGTCAATGCTACATATTCCTAAGTAATCAATCTTAAAAATGTTATATCCGTAATTCTCTGTTTTACAAAAGCTCTAAATATTGAGACTATAATAAGTTTAAAAGAGCAATGTAAGATTTTTGTAGCAGGCAAAAGGTCCAACTTCTTATCTAACTCGATAAGCAGTTATTGAAATTGCTCATGTAAATTTGAATACTTCTTTCTCTATTGATTATTGGGCCAGCTACACTTCTCTATGGATCTCTTGAATTTTTGCATGAGCAAAAGGCACTGAGTAACTTTATTTAGAATACATTGTCAAGAATGTTTGCAGTGTGAACAGCCTTGGAAGATACTGTCTCCATCTGAAGCAAAGGAAGAATTTGTTTACTATCTAGTAAAATAAAGGTAATATTTCCCTCTGGGGCAAAAGTTAGGCAGAGTTACTGCCCACTAAAAAAGATTTGGGTTCCCTTCTCTCCTGTAACACAATCTACTCTATAGGTAAATGTCAACTGACTCAGTGGGAACTAGGGTTTGGGAAACCAGAAAAACTGCAGGTATTCGACCTATTGCTATTGAAGTGAGTAACAGACTGTCCTTTTTCTCTGATCCAGGAGTATCATGCCTCTGCCAGCAACGATGGTAGGCTAACTCGTTCGCTTGTAAGTTGGGCAAAATCTCGGATCCTTCACACTTCTTGACATTGATTTTCCATGAACAACAACAACATAAACCTTATTTCATTTCAGAAATACTTCACATGTGCTTCATTTATTGTATTTTTAAAAGAAAGTTAAAATTTCTACCAATTAAGTCAGGCAGTTTATTTTCTAGACCGAGTGCTTCCTCATACCAAATGTGTTAGTTACAATTCTTGGTTGCAAATACAGAAACTATTAACTTAATTGAAGAAAAAATATTTATTGATATATCTAAGAGAGACATGTCTAGGAAGGATATTGGGATAGCTTCTGTAGGAACCGGGGGTTGAAGGACTAGAATTTGTGTCTTTCCTCTGCTTGACTCTGGGTGTCTTTTTATGTTGGTGCAAACTCTCCTCCTTTCCATGGTATGAAGAACGTTTTCACTGGCAGCCTTAGCTTAGCAGCCTGAGGAAAAAAGAGAATCTGTTTGCACTAATTGATCTCTTGGTATGTTGTAATGTGCATTCTTGTGATCAGGGCAGGCCATTAGAAATACATGAAATGTTGGTTCTATGGTTCACTGAGGGTTAAAAACGACTCATGTCCACCGTAATAGTGGGTTTACTTCCTCTGAGTTAGGGGCAACCGAGCTGTGTTCGGAAATGTCCACATAGAGCCTAATAGGTCTATATTCTAGCAATTGCAAGTCACTTGAGATCCACAGCACATAGCATTAATACAGTAATTTACAACACAATCGTTCTTATTTTCTCTTTCAAAGTGTAGTCTCTAGTTATTTATCAGCCTCTTTAGGCAGCAGATAAATATCACTATGCCTATTTTACTATACAGATAAATTATCTGAGTTACAAAGAATTTATAATAGCAACCTGCAAAAAGACCACACAGCAAGTCAGGGAAATGCAGTCTAATTCTGGTTCTGTATGTGTTCATTTAGCCCAGATGACTTTGGCTTTAGAATGCTGAAGCTTAAGAACAGCATCACTACCTCTTCTTTCCTGGGATAGTCCTTTACTATTATTATTGTTAGCAGTAGTATATAGTGAGCACAATAAAAGCAAGATCATACAAATATTTTTCATGCAAGGTGATGACTAGAAAATCCATTCAACTATGCGAAAGTGATAATAGATGAGCTTTTGGATTTTGTCCCTATATTTATAATTTTTGTCACTGTCATCCTGTGAAGCATTTGCATTAATATATGCTAGTGGTGGCTGAAGTAAGTAAATTAATCTTCCTATGTGATTTTTAATGTGAATATGAGAATGCAAATGTTTAAATATCAGTGACTGTATACCGCATGGTCAAGGTACTCTGTGATGTATCTTGAAAACATGGGAACACAGAGAAGAGTTCAG
Source organism: Indri indri (assembly GCA_004363605.1). NCBI lineage: Eukaryota > Metazoa > Chordata > Mammalia > Primates > Indriidae > Indri > Indri indri. The sequence goes on along the minus strand of RJWJ010009689.1, from coordinate 8,551 downwards.
TGGCATGCTGGAGCCAGTGCTCACTGACTCATTAGAGTCAATTATTAATATCACTTCCTGCGGGAGGCAGAGAAATGGACCCTCAAAGATGTTCACATCCCAATCCTCGGTACCTAGGAATTTGCTACCCTAAGTGGGAAAAGAGACATCGCAGATACAATTAAAGTTAAGGACCTCAAGATGGGCAGATTATTTTGGATTAGCCAGGTGAATCCAATCTAATCACATGACTCCTTACAAGTGGAGAACTTTTCCTGCTGAGTATCAGAGAGGAATGTGATAAGGAAAGAAGTTCAGAGAGATATGATGTGAAGAAGGCTTGAGCTGTCATTGCTAGCTTTGAAGATGAAAGCCAAGCGATGAGCCAAGGAATGTGGGTGGTCTCCAAAAGATAGAAGACAGAAAGGGAAAGAGAATGGATTCTCTGCTAAAGAGTCCAGAAAAGAATGCAACCCTGCTAACAACTTGATTTTAACTTGGTAACCTAACAACATACAGAGCTGTAAGATAATGAAATTGCATTGTTTTAAGCTACCAAGTTTGTGCCAATTTTTCAATGGTGGTAGTAGAAAACTAATGCATCACCCAACTCTACATTCAGTGATAGCATGTTGGTATTTTGAAATTGGCCATAGTGGGAGTATTTACATCACTGAAATTGGCAAATGCTACAAAACAGGGATTTATTTTTTGTGAAAGCTGGTTAAACATTTTTCAGCACACCACTGAAAATAATTGCTTTTCATTAAGGTTACCCAAGCAAAGTGAATTGAGTTGAAAAATATACAATGAACTCAATCACATTAGGAAATCAACCTGTAATTTGGGAAGAAAATCACTGTTCATTAATGCAGCCATTTATAATAGCAGTGAGGGCGGCATCTTATAGGTTAGGGGAGGGAAGTGGGTAGAGGGAGAGTGGGAAAGAGTCAAAAAAGGGGTACTTACTAAAATCCCACTGCATTTTACTCCTGGCAGCATAGCTTAAATGATCTAAATGCATTCTCATGAACTCTTCAATAGCTTGTACACAACCAGGAGCAAAATATTATTGGAAAAGCCAAGATAATGTGTGACTAACCAATAAATAGATTCCCAGTAAGATGCTCTGGTCATGTTATATATTTGATGTTTAGGTTCCTTTTAAAATATTCCCACAAAATGGTTTTATGCCCTTTACTTGAACACCTTTAGTGAGTGGAAACCAAATTTTTTTTAGAGGCATCCACTTTATCTCTGGACAGCTGTCATTGCCAGACTTTTTTTCTTACACTGAGCTATCATCTGCTTTGCTTTAACTTCCACAATATTCTTAAATTTATTTCTCTGATCTCTATCCAATCGAAATCCAATCCATATCCAATCAATAGTCATAGAATAGAGTAGAATGATAACTTTGCCTATTCGATACTTTATTTAATGAAGACCCAGTTTCAATGAGCTTTCCTTGGAATGCTTCGTCATACTACCGACTTAACAACAAGGCAGCTATGAAACGGTGGTGAATTTTGTGGATTCTGGAGCCAGATTGCCGGAGTTCAGATTGCAGTTTGTCATTTATTATGTATGTGAACTTGGGCAAGTTACTCATTTCCTCATGCTTCAATTTCCCCTTTTCGACAAATGGTGATAACAATAGTACCTCCCTAATATGCTTGATAGGAGGATTTCATACGCTAATGTAGGGGAGAGAAAGTAGTATCTTTTCCCATTGCAAGGTTTATGGCTGATATCTCTATAACAAAAGCCAGATTAACAAGAGAAAAGCATAACAAATTTATTCAACCAAGGTTTTACATGACATAGGAGCCTCTAGAAATGAGAATGCAAAGACCCAAGGAAAACTGTGCATTTTTATGCTTAGGTTTGATGAAAAATGGATGGTCATGTAGAAGTATGGTTGGATGAAAAAGGTATGGTCTAATGGTAATAAACTGGTGGGGGAGAGCCAGAAAGGCTTGTCTGTTCATATTCTTCTTGGCCTTTGGGTATAGGGAAGGAAGCCTCTGGAATGAGGGTCCTATGACCTACTTTCAGGGGACGTAGGTCAGAGAATTCCTTTATGGCCAGGTCTCACACAGAAGGCTGGGAAAGGTCAGACTGACCTTGCTTCTAAGTTCCTCCTAATCTCCTTAAGTTTAAAATAGTCTGGGGCAGCATTCACTGAGCCTCAACACTAATATCTATAAAACCTTTAAACCTACTACCTGTCACATAGTAGTTATTCAGTAAATGCTAGCTATTTAAGAGCAATCAACAAAAATTGCTGAATATTTTCTGCGTGAGCACTTAGTCACTCTTCCGTCAACTGTAAACTTATGAGGTTTGGATTATTGGACCTTGCAGTATAACTTAATATGTATCCCAGCCAATTTTTGTCTTAATTAATTTAGCCCAAGTTTGAACCTATAGAAATCACCTACCCACCACTTGGACCCTCAATGTTCTGATCACATGTGGTAAACCATCTGTTCGTGTCTCCATTTTAGTCAAATTGGATGAGATGTGTATAATCTTTTAAAGCATACACTGGAAGTTTTTTTTATTTTCCTCAAATTACAGTTACAGAGTTTTTCTTTTGTTTTGATTTGTGCAAGGGTGGTTGGGTCTGGTTTTGAAAGGTGGAGTGGTGGGGGGGGGACTGAATTTTTTTACATAATAGAGTGAAAATAATTGGAAGTTAGTAGGGCACTGAAGGAAGGGGTGAGGAATGGAGATGGGAGGAATGGGAAGAGGCTGGTGCATAGAAGGGGAAGGTGTTAGAAGACTGAAAGACCTGAAGAATAGAATGGTTGATAGTGAAATTGTCAACCAAGATGGCGGCTAGAGGGTAGTAATGTTAATGTGAATTTATTGGTACCCACAGGATAATGAGGCTTAAGGATAGAACAGATGTACATACATACACAAGGGTGCAGACATAATACACACACATATTTATGTATATGTATCTTATAAAGTATCTAGCTGATGAGTGTATCTTTGCCCAACTTTTGACATTTTAGTGAGATACATGGTTTAGGGACCTAAAGTTTCAGTCATATGACCTACCGGCCTTATACCTGCTTAGAAGAAGGAAAAAAGTGAATTAATTCTTCCTCTGCTTATTTGGTTGCATAAAAACATTCATGTTCACATTCAAAGTGAACTAGAAAAATACAGTGCACAAGACAAGAAATCAAAAGACCTGAAATCAAGGGACTCTGCTATAATCTAAGTGACCTAAGATAATTTCACAACCAATATATTCTGAGTGTCAACTAGGTGCAAAGTACTAATCTAAGAAATATCCTATCTCTTAAATAACTTATATTCTAGAGGAAGAGAGATAGACAATAAGAAGTAAGCATGATAAATTATATTCTTGGAAAGTGATAGAGCTGTGGAAAAGAAGAAATAATTGACGAGGGGAAAGAGTAATTAAGAGTGCTGGCAGTGGGGTGGCTTGGTGGCAATATGAAATGGGGAGTCTGGGTGGGCTTCGTTGAGAAGACATTTATGCAGTAACTTGAAGGAGGTGAGGGCGTCAGTCCTATGGATATCTGTGAGAAGAGTGCTCCAGGAGGAGGGACCACCCAGTGCAAAGACCCTAGGGCGGGAGCGTTCCTGGCCCACTAAAGGAATGAAAGAAAGAGGCTATTTATCGTTTGAATTCCAGCAGTGGTTTCTAACTGGATTCTGAGATCCTAGGGTTTCCTTGGAGGTACCTCAGGGCCATTGTTGTGGGTGATATTCATGCCAGTGGGATGGGCTCTAGATTCCCTCCCTCTGCTGAAACCAAAGAAGCTTAGTTTTTATTCATTTTATATATTTGGCTTCTGTGCGTGATACAATTTAAAGGGAGATTTTCAATTGCCAGAAAGAAAAGTTTGCAAACCACCACACTAGATGTTCCCTGAAGTCCCTCCCAGCTGTAACATTCTGGTTTTCTTTAGAGAAAGCATGTCTGATTTTATAAAGAGAATAGTCGGAGTTATGATATGCTGTAGCAACAGTGTAATATGATCTTACTCTGTTACTAAGGATTCAGTATGTCCTAAAATGCAACAGAGACTTGTCAAGAGAAGATTATTCTAGAAGCATACCCAGTCTAGCTTAAAATCAACCATTAGGGCTCCATCTAAGTGTAAACTCCTTATGATATTTTCAAGGGGATCCAAATATTTGGATGAGAAATTCTGGGAAAAGTTTTGAGGGTAATACTACTTGAAGAATATTAAAAATACTGTTATTGAGACTTGTTTTATGATCCAGAGTATGGTATATCTTGTGAATGTACCACTGTACTTGAAAGGAATGGTATTTTTCTGGTCTTATGTGGATAGTTTTATTAATGTCAATTAGATCAAGTTGATATATATTGTGGTTTTAGTTTTCTGTATTTCTATTGATTTCTGTCTACTTGTTCAATGAATTACCAAGAAAGTAGTATTGCTGTCTCCAATTATAATTTTTAAATTTTTATTTCTCTCTTTTTAAAAATTTTGTTTCATGGATATTAAATCTCTTTTTTCAGGTCCACATATTTTGAATATTGTTATATTTTCTGGATGAATTGATCCTTTCATCCCAATGATATTCCTTGTTCTTACATCTGTTTTTCAGATATTAATATAGCTACTGAAGCTTTCTTATCTTAGTTTTGGACACTTTAGGCTTTCCATCGTTTTACTTTTTATCCATCTATATCATTATACTTAAAGGGCATTTAAAAAAATAGGTTGCTTATAGTTGGGTCTTGTTACCTAGTCTGACCATCTGTATATTGCATCTTAATTGAAGTTTTAAGACTTTATATTTATCGTTCAGTATGGTTCAATTGAAATCTACCATCCTGTTATTTGCTCTCCCTCATCGTTTTTTCCTCCAATTTTTTTCTATTTTGGTTTGAGTATTTTTAAGCATACTATTTTATATTTACTATTCTCTTATTATCACTACCTCTTTATTTTATTTATTAGTCTTGCTAGAATTTACAATATGGATCTTTATCTTATCACAGTCTACATTCAAATGATATTATACCATTTCATGTGTATTATAAGATGCTTTCAATATTTTGCTTCTAAATGTGTTGTATAATGCAGGACAGCTTATTATTATTTTTTAAACAGTCAGTTATTTTTTAGCTTTTTTTACAGTCAGTTCTTTTTTAAAGAAATTTGAAAATGAAGAAAAAATTATTTTGTATTTCGCTACATTTTTACCACTTTCATGTTCTTTGTTCTGTGTAAATCCAAGTTTCCATCAGACATAATTTTATTTCTGCCTGAAGAACTTTCCTTAACATTTCTTACAGTGTAGTTTTGCTGGCGATAAATTTCTTCAGCTTTTGTTTATCTGAAAAAGTTTATTTCAGCTTTAGTTGGAATTCTTTAGCACTTTAAAGACTTTATTGTTTTCCAGTTGGCAAAATTTCAGACAAGAAGTCTATGTCATCTTTATCTTTGTACCTATGTATGTAATGTATTTTTTCTCTGGCTGCTTTGAAAGTATTTGAATCGATGCTGGTTTTTAGAAATTTGCTTATGATGTTTCTTGGTAGGCTTTAATTTATGTTTGAGTTTTGTTGAGTTCTTGGATCTTTGAGCTTATAGTTGTCATTAAAATTTGAAATACTTTGGCCATTATTTCTTAAAATATTTCAATTACATGTGCGCTAAATTGCTTGATACTATATACAAGTCTCTGATAGTTCTACAGTGTCTAATCTGCTCTTAATTTGATTCAACGGAAAATATTTTTCCAAGCGTATATTTTATATCTCTAGAATTTTCATTTGGTTTTGCTTCATATCTTCCATCTCTCTCATCATAATGCCCATATGTTTGTGTAAATCTTTAGGTAAATGCTAAATTCAGCATATGTACAAAAGCTGTTTTAAAATGCTTGTGTGCTAATTCTATCACCTTTGTCATTTCTAAGCCTATTTCCATTGTGTGACATTTTACTTCTTGTTATGGGTCAAATTTTCTTGTACCTTAAAATTGTGAATTTTACTTTATTGAATGCTGGATTTTGTTATCTTCCTTTAAAGCCTCTTGGATTTTGTTATGGGTGATAGCTGAGTTACTTTCAGATCAGACTGATGCCTTTGAGGCTTTTAAAAAAGCCTTTAAATCACATATCTAAAGTAGCCTTTACTGTAGGGAAAACATAGCTCCCTAATGACATGTGATCCTTCTGCGATGTGTATTCCATGAAGTTTCTTTCTTCTGACTGGTGGGAACTTGACAATTCCAAGCCACTGTGTGAACTCCAGGAATTGTTTGGCTTACAATTCTCCAGCAAACTTCTCTTTACTCAGAACTTGCTTTTTTCTGGCCTTGTGGAGTTTTACTCTACACATGTACATATTCAGCCAAAGACTCAAGGGAATCCCTGTACGGATTTGTGGAGCTCTCTCTCTGTGGAGTCTCTTCTCTTTAATACTTGATATTCTGACCTTCCGGTTCTCTCTTGGAAAATATTTCCAGCCTAGGAAAAAAAGTTTCTAGATTTGGAGAGTTGGAAGATTTGCTCTACTTTATCACATGTTCACCTATATCTCTTTTATGTACTAGCAGTTAACTTTTGCTGTGTCGAATATCACTTCAGAACTCAGTGACTTAAAGCAAAAACCATTTCTTATCGCTGTCATATCCGAGGATTGGCTAATACAGGCTGGGGTCAACTGGAATCGCCCAGCAAAGATGGCTTCACTCTACGTTTCTCTAACCTTTTCTCAGACCAGTGTAATAGCCAGGTGTCTTCTTTTTATGGTGATGGCAGAACAAAGAGGGCAAGCAGAAACACACGAGGCCTCTGAAGAATTGGATTTATAACCAATGCACTATTACTTCTGCCCCATTCTATTGGCCGAAGCAAGTGACATGTTTGAGCCCAAAGTTGAGTGGTAGGGAAAACAGTCTGTGTCTTTATGGAAGTACTCCAAAGTCATGACAAATGGCATGAATAAGGAGAGGGGTAAAGAATTTGGGTAATAATACAATTTATCCCACCAGAATTTTTTCCCATTCTCCGAGCTTTAGGAAAAAGAAAAAAAAAAATAAAATAAAATCAAACAGAGCAAGCTGTATTTTTCTCTTTATGCTATCTCATCCCTTCCTTTAGATAATGTATTAATAATCACTTTGCTTGAATAGAGGAAGGGCCAATGTGTAAAATGAAATATTGGGAATTAATGTTTCAAAATATTTTGCTGTCATTCTTACTATCTCTCTTCAGTGTTCTAAGACAGGCAATGTGGGAACTGTGGAATATAAGATCAGTGTGATTCATCTTATGAAGTCTAACTGCAGTGTGCTGTAGTGGATGAGCCTAGTCCTAGAGTCAGAAGATCTAGGATGGACTCCAACTCTGACTTTGGTGTCACTTAGCCTTGGGAAAGTCACTTAACTTCTAGTTAGAATAAGTTGCTTAAACTCTTTATGTCTCATTTTCTCAACTGTAAAATCAGGATAAAATGGTACCAACTTCATATTGCTGTTGGGAATTAATGGATGTTAAACATTCAGAACAGTGCTTGCTTGTAATGAGTGCTCTATATATGCTGGTATTATTTATCATCATTTGGGCTCTTTCTCATTTGTCAGATGAGGATAATAATAAAGGCCCGTTTGTCTATCCCATATTAAATGCATTCTTATTTGTCAAATTTTACATACACGCAGATGTTTTGTAAATATAATTTGATAAATATATGTATAAAAAATTTATATACAAAGAAGACATGAAGAAAATTAAAATCAGTGGAAGATGTTTCACCTGCAGAAAATAAAAATGAGGAAGTGACCACAGTTCTTGTTACAGATATTCTCTGTGTGTTAAGGATAAAAAATAGAATTTAATTACGGTATGAAAAAATTAGATTAAGTTAAGGAATTTCCTACAGTGAGGAGTGTGAATCATTAGCATTCATTTTCAAGGTTGCTGTTAAACTTACAGGAAATATTTCAAGAAATAAATTGATGGCTCTTTTGTGAGGCTTTTTAATTCTGTTTAATTGTGGGAAAGGAGTTAACTTTTTCATGTTATTCATGTTTATTATTTTGACTTATCTGCCTCACCATTTTTGTCATCACATACATTATGAATACGTGTACTTTTGCTAGCTGGTGTAAATAAGTCACTTCCTCCAGTTCAACTTTTTAATGTCTCACTCAACGTTTCCTTCTATTTTTCAAAAAATTACGTCCAACTTTTTTGTGATCTAAAATGCCATATTATAACATATATTATAATCTATATTATACACAATTTCTGAATAAGATCCAATAATTTTTTCAGTTTAAGTGTCCTGTCATTTACATAAAAACACTGTATTGAAGATTTTCTTAAAAAACACTCTTCTGGATCCTGGTTCAGTCTTCTACATGTGGCTATCCAGTTTTCCCAGCACCATTTATTGAATAAGGATTCTTTTCCCCAGTGTATGTTTTTGTCTGCTTTGTCAAAGATTAGGTGGCTATATGAGGATGGTTTTATGTCTGGGTTCTCAGTTCTGTTCCACTGGTCAATGGCTCTGTTTTTGTGCCAGTACCATGCTGAT
>RJWJ010009688.1:0-49216 GCA_004363605.1 Indri indri | reverse complement strand
TCCAATAACCCATGAGAATGTCCTGGAAATTCTGACATCCAAACTATATTTCCACCCACACGGGACATAAGTTTTTTCTTTCCCACCAGATCACACGTCCTGATGTGTGAATTTTGTCAACATGGTCCTGGTTCTCCTACACGGAGTGGCGGCTGGAAGGAGCCTGTGCTCTTGGGATGTGTGATTAGGAGGGAAAGATCAATTTAGCAGGTTCCATGATCGTGAAGAAGCATGTCACTTGAATATCCACGCACTGTCACGTGTATGCGCGTGTGCGCCCCTTGACTCCTTTCTGGCCTCCAGTAATTGGCACTTCCTGTTGGTCTTTAGGTGGTTTCCATGGTGATGATGGATAGGGCTGCCCTAGCCTTGCTCTGGGACAGCAGGACATCTGACTAGGAACCCAGGGGACTCTGGAGGTTCAGCTGCCATCCTGGGCTGGCTTCTGACCCTTAGCGTCTCGGCACCTTGTCACTGCAGCTGGGGCCCTGTCAGATGATGAGCCACCCCCTGCCCCAGAGCCCTGGGCTGTCACCTTCCTCACCCTACCCCACCCAGCAGCTGAGCCCATCCATGGGAGAGGCAGGGAAAGATGCCTAGAAGGTGTCCTGTCACCATAGCAACAGGGCCAGCTCAGACCAAGCACAGGGTAAAGGAAGAGTGCTTCACGAAGTATTCGTTTTGTGACTGACAGGTCACATACACATTCAAATTTCCATTTTCCAGAAGAGGAGACCAAGGCCCAGAGCAAGGAAACGGCTTGCCTAAGATCACACAGCAAGTGAATGAACAGCAGAGCCCAAGAGAGAATAAAACCACCTTTCAGATTCTTCAACTTGCCAAATTCATTCCTGCCTCAGGGCCCTTGCGCCTGCTGTTTTCATTGCCCTGTGAGCTCTACCTCCCCCTGGTCAGCGCCATCATGTAATTAGGTCTCCGCTGAAATGTCACCTCCCCAGGGAAGCCATCCTGACCACCCCTTAAGAAGTTGCACCTCCTCACCTCTTTGCTGTTTTATTTCATTATAGCACTCGTGTCTACCCAACATTGTACATTATATTTTTATTATCTCCGTTTCCCCCACTAGGATGTAACCTTGTCTCCCAGCACTTTCTGCATGACAGGTACAGGGCTAAACTCTTTACGTATGTATGATTTCATTTAGTCCTCATAACCACCCTCTGAGGAAGGTACTATCTTTATCCCTATTTTACAGATTAGGAAACTAAGGCACAGAGAGGTTAAGTGGCCCACCAACATCACACAGCCAAGAAATGGAGGAGCCGGGACTCACGCCCAGGCAGGTGGGTTCCAGAGTCTGCCTGGCACTTAGTAGGGGCTCGATGAATGAATGAATGAATGAATGAATGGCTCTGGAGCCTGCCCTTTCCTGCCCACCTCAGTGCTGCCTGAGATGTGGTCTCCCTTGAAGTCCCCGCCCACTCTTACCTCCATTGGAGAGCTGGGGTGGTACAGCTGGCATCGTGGCTGCAGCCCTGCCAGGGGATGTCCAGGGGCTCGGCCTCCCCGCCGAGCCAGCCCCGGGTGACTTCATGGGGACAGGAGCCTCACGGGGGCGGCCGCGCCGGGCCTCACAAGCTGCTCGCTTCACTTCCTCCACCACAGCCACGTCGCGGCGCGGCGGCGCCAGGGTGATAAAAACGGATGAGGCCACCCTCTTCTCGGGCTTCGAGGCCATCGCTTCGGCTCCTGGTGGGGCTGGGGGCAGGGCAGGGCTCAGGGGAGGGGGTGCACTCCAGCTGGACGCAGATGCCCCCCTGGGCCATGGAGCCTCCCTCCACCCGAGGTGGCTCAGCCACCCCACCATGCCAGCCACCCAGCCCAGCCAGAGAGAAAGGGGAGGACACGTGCCCCCAGAGGACTTGGCCACAGGGTGGGACAAAAGTCCTGACTGCCCCCCTAACCTGCTCAACTAGGGGAGAAAAGGGCAGGCCTGCCCGCCTCACCTCGCCTATGATGACTTTTCTTCGCCCAGCCCCAGCTCAACTGACTGCCCCCCAGCCCAGGGCCCCGCCTGCCTGCTGGGCCACACCCAAGTGACGCCCCTCACCGGGGATCTGGATTCTCCTGGGCGAGCCTGAGTCTCCGCTGGGGCAGGGAAAGAGAAGAGAAGCCTCAAGGGTCAGGCTGGACTCTGGAGGCGGAGGGGCAGGAGCGTAGCCAGGGCGACCTTTTACCAAGACCCGAGTTGGGGCCACCAGGGGATGAGTCAGCCACACCCAGCTCAGGGGTCCTCACCGGGCACCCCGCGATTGTGCCCAGGGGTATCTCACTCTGTCTGGGCCATCGTGACAGAAGCCCAGTCCACAGGCACATGGGGAGGAAACGGATCCAGAGAGCGAATCTCAAGAAGTGGCGCTGGGTGGGGGACGGGGCCCCAAGGGGACCCTAACAGTGGACTCGGGAGCCCAGTGGGAACTCATAGGCCCCAAAGCGTGTGGCTGCTGCGAGCTCTCTTGGTGACTGGTGGAGAATAATAATAGCAAAAACAGCGACACATGCTCCCGAATTCCTCTCCAGTTGGTCTGCACGTTTGGCTACTTGTACAGCTCAGCCTGACAATAAAATATCTGTTCTGAAGAAGAGACCGATATGTTAGGAAAGACCTTTAAAAATTCTTTAAAAATACTTCTCCTTTGTTTCTGGTTTTGGAAGGGACATTTGGAAGTATATATACTTATCTTGGCTGTCATGGGCTTTAGTTTCACACTTCGTTATGAGTTTAAGAATCTATTTTTGTAAACGATGTTCAGAGCGCATCTGAAATCTAAGGAAGAAATATCAGACAACGGCCCTCGTTGATCAGGCACTTAACTCTCAACCCAGCTGCAAGCAGGGCCACAGTGCCCAGGGCGGTCACGACGGACTCCGAATTCTAATGGAGCATCATTCAGCCTGGAAGTCCAGAGGGTCCTTGGACCTTAGACGACACACCTTTTCTTCCTTGGATGGCACAAGGTCCCCCCCAAATTCCCAGGCCTGTTCTCACCCCGGAACGGCCCCATCTGGCCTGGGTATCCTGTGGTCAGTGCATTCTGGGCTGGTCCCAGATGCCCCCACCCCGCCTCCTTCCCACCCAGCCCTGACCCTGTGACACTCCTCCGGGAACTCAGAGCTGCCGGGTTTCTCTTTCTCGGAAAATGTTCAGCACTGAGGCCAGATGTTCACAGCTGGGCAGCAACCCCTTCTCTCCCAAGCGGTTACTGCAGGGACCTCAGGCCCCAGGAGAAGGGACTGAGCCGGGGAGTTTCAAAGCCCTGTCACGTCCCACCAGGAAAGGGAGCCTCAGCTTCCCTCTCATCACTCTGCCCTAGTCATCCTGAAGTGGGGTGTGTATAAGCTCCCCGTGGGGCAGCCTCGCAGCCAGCCACGCCCAGGGTGCCCTCCACCCCCGCCCTCCCCCCACCCAGGGAGAATCAGAGATCCAGTTGGGTAAGCAGAGAAAGTGGGAACAAAGGGAAGGAAAGTCATTTCCTGTCAAGAGGAAGGAAGGAGACTGGGATCCAGCCAGCCGGCTTTAGGCAGCAGCCCTGGGGAGGGGATGCGGTGCTGAGGGGGGAGGGCTCCCACCCCGGTGTCCCCTTCCCACTCCTACTGCCCCCTCCAAAAAAACCTCTGGAACCACCTCTAAGCTTTGTTCTTTAATAACTGGATAAAGTAGTCTCTGGTAGGGTCTGGACTTAAACTTTGCTGGAGGTGGGGGAGGGACTGTGCCCTGACCCCACCCACCAAACAGAGGGGACCTTGCAGCCTTGGAGAGGGGTTCGCTCAGCCTCTCTCCCACCCCAGGGGACCAGTGGAGGCACAGAGCTGGGTTCACACTGGGCCCTACCTCTTTCCTGCTGGGTGCCCCTGAGCAGGTCACCAAACCTCTCTGGCCTGGTTTTTTTCATAAAGAGAATAATGAGTCTGTCCTGAAGGGTGGCAGAGAGGATGAGGGTGCTCAGGATCTTGGCATTTGGTAGGTGCAAAGAGAAGGACAGCCGGTTAGCCCCTGGGGGAGAGGAGCAGCTCTGGGGGCTGGGCTCCGCCCGAGGGTCCCGGGCCGACAGGGACTTAGCTGCCACCATTATTAAGAGCAGGAATCTGGTCGCCGCCCAGCCTCTCCCCAGGGTGTTCAGATCGAGGCTGGGGGAGGCAGGACCGCGGCACGCTCCCCGGGATCGCCTAGTCCCACACCTTCCCAGCGCCCGACGGGCATCGGAGGCCCAGAGAGGGGCAGCCCGCGGGCCCCGCTTCCCCTCGCCTGACCCTGGCCGGGAAGAGGGGCCCGGCGCTCCCGGGAGTCCGGAAACCCGGCGCCCTCCCGCGGGCAGCCAAGCAGGGCGGCCGGCCGGGTCACCGAGGGGCGCCGCGGGGACTTTAATTCGATCCATGTGCGGGACGCTGTCCTCTTTGTGAGGGAGCTTCCGCCCTGCGCTCCCGGTCCGGTTCCCCGCTCCGGGGCAGGGACACGACCCGCGCCGTCCGCCCGGGCCTGGCCCCTCCCCTCCGGGGCAGAACCGAAGAACCGAGACAGAGGACGTCGGGTCAGCGCCCCCCACTCCGGGAGCGCCGGGCCGGGGTCCCGGCCGGGGGCGGGGCGGGCTCTGGCCAAGGGCTGCCCGGGCTGTCACCTGCGAGTGGCCCGGGCAGGGACGGAGGGACGGGACCCCACCCCGCTCCCGCCCCGCTTACCTGGGCCGCCCGCGCCCCGGCGGCTCGGATCCGACGCGGAGAGCGCAGAGCCCGGAGCCGCGGCGCCTCCCGCCCGCCGCCCTCCCCGCCCCCTCGGCTCCCTCCGCCCCGCCGCCCCGCGCCGCCTTTGCCATAAAAGGTGACGCTCCGGGGGAGGGGGCGCGGGATTCCCGCCCCGCCGAAGCCGCCCCACCTGCCCCCCCACCTGCCCGGCCGCGCCCCGCGCCGCCCCCTCCCCCTCCCTTTGTTCCCTCGACCACTCCTCCCCCTCCCCCTCGCCCAGGCCCGGGTGGCCGTCCTTCCCTGCGCCCACTCCCCGTCTTTCGTGTATCCGGAGGGGTCCTTACCCTTCTCCTCCCCTAGGTCACCTGGGTTGGCCGCCCCACCTGCCCTGTCCAGGGGAGGGGATGCTCACACCCCGGTTTGGCCCTGGGATCTGCCAGGGTCCTAAAAGTCAGGCAGACCAGGGTTCCACGGCCCTTCACTAAGGTGTGCCCTTGGGCAGTCACTCCACCTCCCTGAGCCTCAGTTTTCTCATCTGTAAAATGGGGGCAAGTACTGCCTCCCTCTCCAGGGTGGCCTGAGGATAACAGGTGATAAGGGCAGTGAGGCGCACAGTCAGTGGTCAGTATCTGCTGGGTTTGGGGCTTTTCCAGAGAGTGTCCTTGATCTGCTTTCCCCAGAAGTCACTGCCTGTCTCAAGCCCTCTGCAGGTGGGTGCCAGTGTCCTGGGAGACAGGCCTCAGCCGGCCCTGTTGCCGACCCCCTCCCTCCACCTCCTGTTCCCCCGCAAAGCTGGAGTCAGTAGAACAGGAGCCGGAGCAGAGGCAGAGCCTGGGCTCTGGGGCCCGGGATGGGGCCCGATCGGCCGCCTGGGTCCCTAGAGGCCTCAGGAACATTTGTGGGAAAAGGAATCTGGGTCTGATTCAGAGACAAACAGATTGTTCTCTTGATTAAAGCCACAGTGGCTGGGGCCAGAGTGCAACCCAGCACCGTCTGAGGGGCAGCCAGGCGGGATCTGGCTAGTCCTCCACCCCGCAGCCTGGTAGCTCTGGGGCTGCTCCTGAGGGGCTCGCGTTCGTGGGGGCGCAAGAGGGGGTGCCTGGACACTCTGAATGCCTCACCCACTGATCGTTGTCCTTCCCATCCCTCTGGTCACCCCCTTTTCCGTTAGATCCTCGCAGCCAGGCCGCAATAGCAGCAGCAGTAGAGCAGCTGCCGTGCGGGGCGTCCTGGGTGCTGGAGCCCAGCCTAGACCTTCCCTTTCCGTCCCTGCGTGAGCCCCGTGCACCAGGGCTGACTGTTCCCGTCCACAGGGAGGACACTGAGGCCCCGGGAAGCTTAAGGCCACTCAGAGGCAAGTGGCAGAGCTGGATTCAAACCAGACCAGTGTGTGGCCCTGGGCACAGGGCTAAGCTGGTCCCAGGGACGGGTACTCTGCCACCCTTCACAGAAGCCGCAGTTCAGAGAAATGACAAGAGTGAGACTGGAACTGAAGGCCGCCCGAGCCCCTGGTCAGCTCAGTCCCCAGCTTGGCAGTGACGCTCCCACTCCGCAGCACCGTGTGGACACTTCCCTGTTATGCCCTCTGCCAGGAGGGAGCCACTGGCCGCTGGGGGTGCGAATGACCTAAAGGAGGAAGGTGCCATCCAGGGCTTTTCAGACACTGTCGGCTGTGGTGCCCTTTCAAGTGCTTGGTGACCCAGAAGCTCATTTAAGCAAATAAAAACGGAGCCCCTCCCTCACCTCCCTGATACCCCTGAGCCACCTCAGTGCACCCCCAGGTGGGACAGGGAGGCACTGAAGGGTTGCCTTGGGGACTTGTCCAAGATCACACTGACTCAGTCTAGGACCGAGGCCTCCTTCGTCTGCTCTGGGACAGTCCAAGGGGAATGTGGGGGTCCAGGTGCCTCCACTCACCTGCGGTCCAGCAGCTCTGGCCACCTGTCCCACCTCCGCTGCTGCTCCTGGGTGGAGGGGCGCGTCCTGGCCAAGAGTCTCCTGCACCAGCCACCAGCCCGGGTGTCGGTGTCACTGATCAGCAGGTGCCAGACTTCCTGCAATGGAAACCCAGGAAGTGCGCTGGATGAGAACACACGCCCTTTGTCTGCCAGCTCAGAGGCCCTGTTGCCCTCCGCCCTCCCTGCCAGGCTTGGGCCGGCTCTCTTCCCCTCTCAGAGGGCCCCAGCGGGCAAATGGGCTCCATCTTCTATTAGGATTGTGGCAGTTGAGACCCTGGGTGGCAGGGAAGAGGGAGGAGAGGGGTCTGGGGGCAAGACCCAGGGCAGTGGGGACATTTGCTGCCGTGCAGTCTGCTGGGGAGTATGGCACCTGCCGTCCACAGGGGAGGGCTTGTGCTCAGCAGACTGGATAGGCACCTACTGTGTGCCAGACGTAAGTCAAGCAGCCAGCGGGAATCAATCAGACATGAGCCATCCTTGTCCCCACAGAGCTTACAGGGAGGTGGAGGAGATCAACACAGAAAGCAAATTAATATAATATAATAGTTACCAATAGCGAGACGTGCTGCGAAGGAATGAACAAGGGCTCGGACAAAGGGTCGGGGTGGGGATGGGGCTTCCCGAGCGCCTGCTGTGTGGAGGGCCCAGCGCGAGGGCCGCTGTGGGTGGCCCCCCTGAGTGAGGGGCTGGTGTGTGTGGCAGCAAGGTAGGTATCGGGATCTCCCACGCAGTGGTGGGGTCGGATGGGCACAGACACAGCTGTGACATCAGTATCTGTGAACGATTCCAGCTCTGCCACTTGCCAGCCTCGGGAAAATCAATTCTTTCTGGGCCTCAGTTTCCTCCTGCAACCAGGGGTAGCAGGACTGCCCTTGTGGCTTCGTTGTGAGAATTCAATGGGATAAATGTGGATAAAAATGCCTGGCACTTAGTAGGTGTTCAGAGGTGAGTTTCTTTCCTCTTCCCACCGAGGAGAGGACAGACATTTGGGGACATTAAAGTGAGGTGCACAACTTGCTGCAGGGGAGGGAAGGCAGAAACTCGTCCTGCAGGAGAATCTAAGGGACAGCCATGGGTCCTGTCGGCCCCACGTTGCTTTCCCTGATTCTGATAACAGCACCCAGTTTCTGTTTGGGGAACCTCACCTCCATTCTCAATGCCTGGGGCTCAGGTAGGGTTGCAACAACCCCCTGGCTCTGGGGATATATACGTGACCCAGGTCTGGCCAATCATGGTGGCTGTTAGTTCTGAGATAAGCACCCAATCTCTTTCCTGGGCCCATGGCTGGAATTATTTGGAAAGAGGCAGTGTTTTTCCAGTGGGCTTGTTAGCTGGCGGGATGCAAGCTTGGCACCACTTTTGCTACCACTTGGATCAACACAAAGGACAGCAGAGCAAAGACATAGAAAAGGAGAGATAACTGATTTTGTCACTTCAGCTGCTGGATCCAGCCACACCTGATGTCCTACCTCTGGGCATCTGGAGCCAATGCATTCTTTTTTTCTCACTTTTTCTTAAGCCAGTTAAAATTGTATTTCTGTTGCTTTCGAGAGTTATGATGAAGGCTAGTGAGGCTCCATGGGTCTAGATCACCTGCCCTCCTGGTAAACCTTGTACCGTTGTCACCACTTTCGCAAAGCCTGCTGACTCCTCCAGGTAGGTTTAGGAGTTTTGTACATCCCACGGATATATCCCGAGGCTGCTCAGTTGCACCAATGTCCTTTTCCCTCCAGACTGGGAGCAGGGCCATATCTGATGGCTCTTTGTGTCTCCAGCACCTGGCACAGTGCTTGGCACATAGTAGGTCCTCGGCAATTCCTACAAAATGAATGGGTATGTGGTCTAAAGTAGCTATATATGCAAATCATGTGGGAAGTAGTAAAGGCGGTGAGCATTAAGAGCTTGGATGTGGGAGTCAGACCCACTCGAGTTTGGATCTTGGCTCCCCAACTTGAGCAAGTCACTTAATCTTTCTCGGTCCTGAAGGCGGTGGGGGGTGGGGGGCAGATAACACAAGAAAGATGCTTAGCACGGGGTTGTAGCTCTTCGACAGAGTTGCCATGGGAGCAGCTCTTTGCGAGTGAGGTGTAGACGTGCCCGTCTTTCTCTGGCGGGGAGAAGTCTGGCCAAGATGGGGAAGGCGGGAGGTGGAGACGGCTGGGCCTGGCCTCCCCGTGCCCTCCCCAGGGCAGGGCTCCTGCTCTGCCGCCCAGGTCAGTGCCTCCTTCCCCACCCCCTCCCAAATGTGCTCCTCCACTATCACGGCAGAAGGGTGTGGCTGAGACGGAGCTGCAGTCCCCTGTGGGGCAACCAGGGGCCGTGGTCAGGCTCTGGGCTTGGTGCCCTCCCTCCATCGTCTTCTTCAATCCTCTCAACAAACGGAGGAGACCGAGGCACAGAGAGTAGCTTGCCCAGGGTCACCGCCACTAGTGAGTGAGCGTCATTCACAGCCGGGCGGTCTAGCTCCAGGCCCCTTTACCGAGCAGGCCGAGTTCGCAGGGAATGTTGTTTGGAAGGGGTTCCCAAGGGGGAACCCACCAG
The DNA here is from genome assembly GCA_004363605.1 of Indri indri. NCBI lineage: Eukaryota > Metazoa > Chordata > Mammalia > Primates > Indriidae > Indri > Indri indri. The sequence continues at coordinate 40,016 of RJWJ010009688.1, read as the reverse complement.
GCCGCAGGTATAGCCACACGGAGCCCCGCTCTCAGGCCCCAAGCCTGTGTCCCCGGCCTCGCCCAGGCAGGCCTCAGCTTCCCCAGACCTGGCTGTGACAACAACGTCTGGGTGTTAATCCCCTCCGAGTTTAGGGGCCCGAGCTGGGTCTGGCCAGGCGGGTTGGTTCCCACGCCAGGCCATCGACTCAGCAAATCCGCACAGGCTCTGCGGGGAGGGGGTGAGCAGCGGGAGGGGGAGGGCCCTGCTCAACCTAGGCCTTGCTGGTCGGGGCCCTCTTCCCCTCACTTGGGAGGGGCCCCAAGCCTGCCCCAAGCCCTCGCTGGTCCCATCCCCCTCCTTGTGTCCCCATCCCACCCAGAACCTCTATGCCAACACCGGCCCCTTGCAGACCTATCTCAGCAACCCCAAGCCCAAGACCCTCCTCATTAAAGCACAATGTGGCCAGGTCCCGTCTTCTCACCTGGGTTCTCACCTGCGTTATTCCAAATGCTTCCAAACTGGTTTACCAGCTTCCAAGCTGTCTTGTTTTGTTTTGTTTTTGAGACAGGGTCTCACTCTGTCAGCTGAGCTAGAGTGCAGTGGCATCATCACAGCTTACTGCAACCTCAAACTCCGAGGCTCAAATAATCCTCCTGCCTCAGCCTCCCGAGTAGCTGGGACTATAGGTACGTGCCACCATTCCCAGCTAATTTTTCTTTTTTTTCTTTTTCTGTAGAGACAGGGTTTTGCTATATTGCCCAGGCTGGTTTCAAACTCCCAGCCTCAAGTGATCGCATCAACCTTGGCCTCCCAAAGTGCTGGGATTACAGGGGTGAGCCACCATGCCTGGCCTAAACAGTCTATTCTAAACGCAGCAACAAGAGGACTCCGTTAAACGTGTAAGTCACATTATATCATGCAGAACCTCCACCGGGCTGGGGCCTGAGTGACCTGGGCCTGCCCACCCCTGTGGCTGCCTTCCTGTCACTCCATCCTCTCTGGTGCTCCTACCAGGCTCCCGGCTTGTTCCCACCGCAGGGCCTTTGCTCTCGCTGTTCGGCTGGGACCTCGCTCCCTCGGCTCTCGGCCTGGCTGGCTCCCCGACTCCATCCAGGTCTCTGCTCAAATGTCCCCTCCTCAAAGGAGCCCTCTGTGGAAGGCAGCTTCTAAGATGTCCCCTGGGATTCCACGCCTTTGAATTCGTGCCCTCCCCTTGAGTGGGTGGCACCTAGTGACTTGCTTCTCACCAGGGGATTGTGGCAAAGACAATGGCGTGTCGCTGTCATTACTGGCTTACAGAAAGAGGCTTCAGGCTGGCTGGCTGAGGGACGCCAGCTGCCATGTTGTGACCTGCCCTACGCAGAGGCCCATGTGGCCAGGAACAGAGGGAGGCCCCCAGGCTCCAACTGACACCACAGCCTCGGTCGACACCTCGACTGCAGCCTGTGAGCGACCCCGAGACAGGGGACCCAGCTGAGCCGCACCCGGATTCCTGATCCACAGAAAAAGTGAGACAATAAACATCTATATTTTAAGCTGCTAAATTTGGGAGCGTAATTTGTTACACAGCCATAGATAACCCCCCCGCCCCATTGCTTTCTGTCCCCTTGCCCAGCTTTATTTTTCTTTACCGCACTAATTGCCACACTGGTTTGTGGAAGGCGACTGGGTGACCGCCACGAGGCCGTCGTTGTGCATCTTACTGGGCTCAGCATCCCCAGCGCCCAGCCCGGTGCCTGGCCCCACGCAGGGGTTACGCACTGAATGAGTGAATGGGTGAAGAAATGCAGAGCCCTCAGAAGGATGAGGCCATGGCTCAGAAAAGCCAGACATGGGGGCTGAGGACAGGGGAGGCTGGCTCACCCCAGTCCCAGCTGCCCCAGGGGTCACTGCTGGCTCTGAGCAGAAACCGGGCACCCTGGTCTCCCACCTCTGCACACCAATGCTGCCCCCACCCTGGGACCTTGGTCCTGGTGGCCCCGGCTCAGGCTTCAGGCTCTCACGGTCTCTGCGGGAGAGCAGGTCCCAGCCTCGTGCTTCTCCCCGGCCACAAGGTGTGGGCTGTCCTGCGGCCTCTGGACTGAAGGCCCGTTTTTCTTCATTTGGTCAGGACATTTGCTAAATGCCTTGTTTAGGGTGATCTAATTTTTATACCCTTGCCAGACTTTTCACAAAAATAATTTGATAAGAAAAGAATCCCATTCCAGCCATATGTCCCAATTTTTGTTTGGAAAACAGTGCCTGTGCCCATAAAAAGGAAAGGACTGCTGAGTCCAGTCCCCTCCTGGCCCTGTCCCCAATGGGTCGCAGGCTGCGCCAGGGACCGAGAGGCTGGAGCACCTTCCAGCAAAAACACAGCCCTGGTTGGAACCCAGAGCCCAATCTGGGTCTGGCAAGGGCTGGCCCTGTGCCCATCTAAGTGAGCCATTTCCTCCCAGACGGGCAAGTTTCCTGCCCGGAGGGAACGGAGCACATTCCCAGGCGGGGGCAGGCTGGGTCCTGTATTGGGGAGGGGCTTCCACGGGCATTTCCCCCAACGCAGTTACCACGCCCCGGGATGAGAGGCCTGTCCTGGTGGTAGGGCAGTGAGCAGGGTTCAGAGGTTGGGCTCGAACTGTCCGAGGGGTGGCTATTCCCGGGGGATGACCCGAAACCACCCCGCCCAGCCTTGGGTCCAGCGTGCCCTGTGTCCCAGCTGTGCTCCCGGAGGGGGCTGGAGAGTCCCAGGCCAGCCCCTGCCTGCTCCCAAGCGGCAGCCCTTGGGCAACCGTGGTGGCCTTTGCCGAGAGGCGAGAACCCATCAGAGCCTGGAAGTGCCTTCTGCAGGCCTCGCCTCCTCCTGATGCCTGCCCTTCCTGCCCCCGACAGCCCCGACTGCCCCCGCTCTCCAACCCCACGGAAGCCCATGGGTGGGGCGGCTCCTTTGCCCTGTGGGGCCTCTTCTGGGGAAGGGCCCTGAGCTGGGGCCCTCAGTCCCCATGGAACCCAGTGTCCTACGGACTGGGTGCCTGGGCTAGGAGACCATGGCCATGTTGGAGCTCAGCTACCTTGGACAAAAGGTGGCCGGAACCACATCCCAGAGCCCGCCAGGAATGGACCTGCCATATTTCTCATGCCTGTCGCTGGCTGTCAGCTTCCCTGGGCCCGAATCTTCAACAAGAAGAGGGCAGCGGGGAGCACGCAAAGCACTTGAGCTCTGGGGGCCGGTCACCTGGATTCGAATCCTGGCTTGGCCACTTACTACCTGTGCACCCTAGAGCAAGTTACTTAACCTCTCTGAGCCTGTTTCTGAATCTGTAAAAAGGGATAACAGTACTTGCTTCTTGGGGCTGATGTCTAAATGAAATTATAAAAGTACCCAGCACATGCATGATAAGCACCCGACACACGGTAGTGATTCTTCTCACAGGCTCAGAGAGGGCAGCGGCTTGCCCAAAGTCACACAGAGGGTAGGCAGAGGAGCTGGCACCCGACCCTTTGTGCTCCCTGAGCTGGGCCCTGCAGGGGATACAGGGCTGAACAGGGCTGAGATGGGAAGGACCCTCGTGGTCTCTGGGGACCCGAGACCACCAACAGAGGCTTCCTTCAGCTCTTTCTCAGCTTGGGATGGGACAGGACATGGCACCATCCACCCAAGACTGCAAGTGGGTGCTGGACCATGTGTCCTTCTCACCCCATACCCCTCACCTCTCAGCCACCGCTCCCCACTCCATCCAAACTCCTTCCCCAGTCTGCAGGGAGCCCTGTCCCCAGGGTACCCTGCCCAGGCCAGCCTGAGGCACATATCTCAGGACCCTGCCAGCAGAGCTGTGTGGCCTCAGAAAGGCCTCTGTCCCTCTCTGTGTGTCCGTGATTGTAAGCACGGGTTGAGAAAATCACCACCTTTATTGTTTACGGGGAGGGCGGGGGAGGCCGGTACAGAGGGTGCAACTCCCCCCGACCCCCAACCCCGCCCAGGAAGGCAGGTCTGAGGGGCTGTGTCCGTTGCCTACCCTGAGAAAAAGAGGGATTAAGCAAGGGGTCCCAAGTTGCCCCTCTCTCCCAAGGGCCCCATCCAAAAACTCTGCCCTCCCCGCGGGGGTCCCCAGTGGCCATCCCAGGGACCAGCCCTGCCACTCCACCTCCAGGCAGCGTCCTGGGGTCAAGGCCCCGCAGGTCAGCCCATGTGGGCCTGAGACAGACTCCGAATGCTCCCTCAGGCAGGTCAGGACGGGGCCGACCTCCGGGGCCGGGCGGGTGCGGAGGGCAGGGGCTGGCTTGGCGTGGACACTGCAGGCCTCTGGGATGGAAAGTCCTGCAGGGAGGCGGGGAGGGAAGGATGGATGGAGGACACCACCGTTTTCCCCTTCCCCTGGGGGCCTGGGCTCCAGTGACCTGGGACCTTCCTCTCACTTGGGCTCTGGGGCGCAGGCTGCAGGGTCATGGACAGGGAGGGGGAGCCTCGACCTGCCCACTGCTAGTGACCTGGAGGACAGCCCTGGCCCGGCTACAGAGGGGGCCAGAGGGGGTTCCAGCTCCCTCTGTCCCCACCCCAGGAGAGGTTGCCCGGCTCTTCTTAGACGTGGGCCTCTCAAGGCTCCGGGGCTGTTTGGAACAGGGCTGCGGTGTCAGGGACGCATGGGCTGGGGGTGCTCACCTGTATCTGGCAAAGGTCGAGCAGGGCTCGGGCGCCCACTAGACACCAGAGCTCGCCCAGGAGGGAGACGAGGACGCCCAGGAGGTCCAGCCAGCGGCCCACAGTCAGCAGCAGCACGAACAGGCCGCCCATGCGCACCAGCACTGTCTGCACCTGGCCCTGCATGCCGGGGTGCTGCCGCTGCTCCTCTAGGGGACACGGGCGCCTGTCACCACCCGCCCCCACATCCTGGGTCTGGACCCCCCCAGCTCCCAGACACCCCCTCTCCAGAGTGAGCCTTCTCCCTCTCTGAGCACCCACAGGGCGCCAGGCGCTCCTGCCTCCCAGGACTCTCCGCCCACCCCACCAGTCTCCTGCTGTGGCCCAGGACAGAGCCCCGTCCGCCTCCTCTCTTCCCGCACACCCGCGTGAGCCATCAGTACTCCCTGTGGACTCTTTCTGCAAGCACGTCCCCATCCGAGCACCCCTGGCCGCTCCCACAGCCCCCCTGGTCCCAGCCCCTTCCCCTCTCGCAGCAGCCTCCTCGCTGGCTCCCGGCTTCTGTTCTGGGCAATCCAGTGCCTGCGGACCAGCTAAGGTGGCCTTCATTCCTCGGCTTATAACCCTCCCAGGACTTCCCACTGCATTTAGAGTCAATTCCGGACCCTCACCTTGCCTTAGGAGATGCTGCCGGATCTGTGCCCACTCCCCAGCCTCCCCTGGTCTCTGGTCACCGCCCCCAGCCAGCCCGGCCTTTTCGTTCAGCATGCCAGGCTCATGCCCACCTCAGGGCCTTTGCACTCACTGTTCTCTCTGCCTGGACCACCCTGTCTCGCCCTGTTGCTGCCATCCCATCCCCACCCTGCAGTGGCTCCTCCTAGAGCCCAGTCCGACCAGGTCACTCTCCCTCACTTGAAACCCTGCAATGGCCTCTCACTGGACTGCCCGGCCTGGCTGGCAAGGCCCTCCAGCAGGCCCCTGGAAGCCTGGCCAGCCTCGTCCCTTCCCCATGCCCTCAGGGTGATGGCCACACTGGACTTTGTCAATTGTTTGACACTGCCATGCCCTCTCCCAGCTCTGGGCATTGGCACATGTGGTCCTGTCTGCCCAGGGTCCCCTTCCCCACCTCTGCTCCCGCAGGAGCTCCTGCCTGTCCTTCAAGGCCCAGCCCCAACGCCAGCTCCTGGGGACTCCCTCTGCCCCCTGCGCCTTCTCTGAGCTGCACCCCATATAGTCTCTGCCCTGACCAGGCTCCCTGGGGTGGGTGGGGTCTGATGGCTGTTGCCTCCCCAGAGCCTGGCTGGCAGTGGGCCACGAATGCTGACTGGATGGACTCAGGCCCCTGGCCCTCACCCTGCATGTAGATGACCAGCAGCGTGTAGCAGATGGTGAGCGGTGTCCAGAAGCGCACGGCCTCCGAGGTGGTCAGGAAGTCCTGGTTGATGAGGGCCACAGCCGCCAGGTCACCCACAGCAAAGGCCACGGCCAGGGCGCGGCCCAGAAGCCGGGGGAGGTCGTAAGCGTTGGCCAGCAGGCCCAGGCAGACCCCACAGTAGTGCTGGCTGCTGTGCAGCTCGTAGAGGCGGCAGACGTGGCACTGGAGGCGCCAGGCCCACGAGCCGAGCAGCGCGGCCAGCCCGAGGCTCAGCAGCAGGTTCAGCGTGCGGTGAGGGGCACCCTCCTGCAGGAAGCTCAGGCCGCAGGCCAGCCCGCAGCCCAGCGAGTACTGGCACAGCAGGTGGAGCTGCAGCCGCTCCGTGTCTCGGGAGCCCTGGGGGCGGCAGCAGAGGGACAGCAATGGGGGCTGCTCCACGCACAGGGGGCTGGAGCCTGAGGGACCTTGGGGATTGTTCCCAAAGCGGGCATGTTGGCTTCAGGTTAAGCCCCGATGGGATCATTTCTCTCACCTTAATTTTAATCGTGTCTTATTACTTGGGGCCCATCTGTTAGGTAAAGAGCCTGGAAGACCTGGGTCCGAAGCCTGACTACTCCTTGCTGGTTGTTGACCATAGACAAGCCACCTACTCTCCCTAGCCTCAGTTTCCCCATCTGTGAAATGGGGAACACAATTTTTACCTGCCATGGTTGTGAGGATTAGATGAGGTGGTGCACACAAAGTACCTAGCATAGGCCCTGGCATTTGGGAAGCTTGAGACACAGGAGCTGTAGCTGTTATTTTCCGGGGACTGGGGTTGTATCCACTGTGAGCAGAGACTTTGCTTTGGCAATCAAAACCTGAGCGACTCACCCACCACCTTCCCTGCGGCCTCACCTTGCCCTGGGACAGCAGCGTGGACACAGCCCGGAGGGAGAACTCAAGTACCACAAGGGCAGCCACCCGGGCCCCCACGATGGTCAGGAACAGGGTCAGCCCTGCCACGTGCACCATCTCCAGCGAGGCCCACTGGGCCTGCAGCTGCTCCTTCTGGGGCCGCCGCTGCGGGTCACTGTGGGGTCAGAGTGGGTGTGGGCAGAGGTGTGGAGTCACCAGCCTTGGCCCCTGGCAGGTCCCTGTGCCCCCAGTCATACTTCCTGGTCCCCTGCCAGCCCTCCCCAAAGAGGTCAGAGTCAGCGCAGGGCCCAGGGTCGTGGCAAAGGGCTTGGAGTGGGACGGGGAGGTGGGCACTCACTTGGCACAGCCCACGAAGAAGTAGACTTTCAGGAGGCTGTTGAGGACCAGGACTCCGAGGGCCCCGACAAGGCCTGAGGGGGTGGGAGGGCGGTGGCGGTGGCAGGTGCGGGAGGCAGGCGGGTGAGGCGGTGGGGCAGAGGAGGGGCTAGGCAAGGGGACGGGGCAGCAGGAGGCCTGCGTGGGTGGGGCGCACCCCGCACTGCCCGGAGCTGGGAGGGTGGGGCTCGGTGGGAGGGGGAGGCGCTCACCTTGCAGGAGGGAGTCCAGGAGGCTGGAGCCCCACTCGAGGGAGGGGAGGGACGGCAGGTGGAACATGGCAGCCCCGAGGCAGCCTCGGCTAGGTCTGCACAGACGGATGATGTCACTGGGCAAAGGGCAAAGGTGTCAGTAGAAGGGGAGGAGGGGCCTGGAGGGGGAGGTCAAAGCCTGAACCAGGGGAGCGGGGGACAGCCAGGTGCCGTAACTCTTCCAGACCCCAGAAATGCAAGCCCAGCTCCCGGCACAGGGGCGTGGGGAGCCTGCTGCTGCCTGGTGCCCCCATTTGGCAACGTGGGGTGAAGGCGGATGTATCTCTGGGGCTGGTCTCTGATCTCTGTCCCCGCTGAAGTCTGCGTCCACTTTTCTCACCCTCCCTGAGGCCCCGGGCTCCATCCCCCCTGCCCCTGCCCCTGCCTTAGGTTTGGGTCCTGTCTTCTCTCAGCCTGAAGTGTGGGCTCTGCTCTCTCAGCCCCGGGTCTGGGGCTCTGTCCCCCGCAGCCACAGGTCAGGCCCTGCCAGCTCTTTGTGAGGTCTGGTTCCAGCTTCCCGAAGCCTAAGGTCTGGCTCTGGCCCGGTGTGGATTCTCCCGTGGCCTGAGGTTGGGACTCCCGAGCCCCCACCCCCTCGGCCTGCCCTCCTGCTGTCCCTCCCTGTGTCCACTAGGTGGCAGGCCTCCCCCGGGTCGGGCGGGCTGGGCTGGCCAGCGAGACGGCTTTCCCGTCCTTGCTGAGTCAGAGCAGAGGGAGAAAGAGCAGCCAGCCAAGGGTGGGGGTCGGGGATGGGGTCTGAGGCTGGTGGCCGAGGGGAGTCGTTGAAGTAAACAAAATAGAAAACTTTATTGACTTGGAGTGTGTGGCAGGGGTGTGGCAGGGAAGGCAGGTGGGGCAGCTGGAGCCTGGCCAGTTCTGCCCCTTCCAGGGGGCCGGGGTCCCCTCTGAGAGCGTGCCACGGTGGAGTGTCGCTCGGCCTGGAGAGAGGGCCCAGGGCCCGCTGCTCCCCCACCGGAACCACGGGGGCCCCAGGGCTCCCTGAAGAGCCGTCAGGATCCGCGCGAATGCCCACAGTGCCGGGCCCCGGCGGCCCTCAGCAGAAGCCCGGAGAGGAGCTGAATTTTGTCCCCCAAAATTTGTACATCGAAGTCCTGTGCCCCAGTACCTCAGCATGTGCTGGAGACGGGGTCTTTACAGAGATAGCAAAGCAAAATGAGGTCATGCGGTGGCCTTGTGACCATAATAGTCCAACGTGACTGGTGTCCTTACAAGAAGAGGAGATTGGGACACAGACACACGCAGAGGGACGACCATGTGAGGACACAGGAGAAGGCGGCCTCAGGAGGAACCAGCCCTGCTGACATCTTGCTCTCAGGTTTCTGGCCTCCAGAGTCGTGAGAACAGATTTCCACTGTGGAAGTCCCCCGTCTGTGGCACTTTGTGATGGCGGCCTGAGCAAACGACATAGCTGACGACGCCACGGCCTCGCGCTGCACCCTGGTGTCCCCGTGATACCGCGATCCCACGGCCCCGGCGCGGCAGTGCCCTCATCAAGGGCACAGGCCTGGGGTGGGCAGAGCTGAGTTCTAGTCCTGGCTCCGCCACTGCAAAGCTGCGTGGCTTTCGTCAAAGCCACGTCACCTCTCTCAGCCTCGGCTTCCTTGCGGCAAAAGAGGACTTACTGTCTCGTGCTGCTGTTCGAGGACTAAGCAAGCTGACGTGTGTAAGTCGCTCGGCTCATGCCCGCAGCGGCTCTTATACCGAGGAATAAAGCTCTGGGATGCAATGGCCCAGTACAGGGAAGGAAGAGAACTTTCTGGAGAACAGGGTGGGTGGTAACTTGGAGTGGATGCTCTGGCTCTGGCTGGGCCATGGGCCGTGGGGCCAGAGATGTGCACATCCCCCGGGTCCCGTGGGAGGGCCTGGGCCCACGGCCCACTCTGGGGTGGCCAGTCCTGCCGGGCAAGTGCCGGGCTGTGTCAGTATGTGGGGTGGGGGTGCTGCCTAGGTGCCCTGGTGCTGGGCCCGCATGGCCAGTTTCCGCAGCTCGTCCCAGAAGAGCATGCTGAGTATGGTGTGGGGGCCCAGGCGCAGGTAGGCCGGGCCCAGACCCTTGTAGAGCGCCAGGGAGCCTTCCTGCCGCCAGATCTTCACCAGGCAGTCGGCGAGGCCCCCGTACAGCTGGCCCTGGGGACAGACATTGGGTGGGAGTCACCACAAAGGCTGTGGGGCCCTGGCTGGCACAACCAGGTGTCTGTGTGTTCAAGGCTTCTGTGGGGACATGGGAAAAGGGACTCACCCCCAGCTGGGCCAATTACAAAAAGGTGACCCTCTAGTCTGTGACACTGGAAAAGGAGCCTCTTCCTCCCGGCAGCCTCAGCCCCGCACCAGGGGGCTCAGCTTGGCTCACGGCACCCGGGCTGATTTCACCACCAACTCACCCTACAAGTGGTGCCTTTGGTTGGCACATCTGTGACGCCACAGTGCCAGGAGAAGGCTGTGGGATCAGTTCTGGTTCCTTCACTTACCAGCTGGGTGACCTCAGGGAAGTCACTTGATCTGAACGTCAGTTTCCTCATCAGGAAAATGAAGGTTGTTGTAGGGATGGAGTAAACGCCAGTGTGGAAGTGTCAGCCTGTGCCTGGGACCAGGTGCTCAGCAAACGAGCCCAGCTGCTGTGTCTGCATGTGTGTCATGTGTCTGTGCGTCTCTGGCTGCTCGAGTGTGTGTTGGGTGCGGTCCCGGCCCCCCGTGTCCCCCCACCCCTGCCCCACGCACCCTGCCAGCTCCATCCACCGGCTGATTGTACAGTCGCGTGCTGGCCACGTCGAAGGGGGTCATGACGGCAACCACGGCTACGCTGCTGATCATGCCTCCAGCCAGCGCCACCAGCCAGCTGTCCTCTGGGAGCCACTGTGGGGAGGGCACAGGCTGCTGAGGGCACAACTGCCCTCTACCCACCAGCACGCAGGGGGTGCGAGGGCTGGGAAGAGGGGAACAGACAAGCCCCTCCAGCCATGGCCCCCAGCCCACCACCCCCAGCTCCTTCACAGCTTCAGAGATCACTGCTCACCCCCCACTCCCGCTGGGCCCGAGGGCTTGGGTCACGACTGAGGGCAGAGCCAGGGCCCCACCCGTTGCCACCCCCTGGACCTCCCTGTGTGTAAGGAGGCACAGGTGTCCCCAGACCCTCACCTGTCGCTCCTGCACCCAGGCCTTGGCTGAGGTGAAGGTGGCCAGCTGGGCGGCCGAGCCCACCATGACTCGGGGCACAGCCCCACCCACGCCCCGCCACAGCCCCAGTGGGCCCTGCTGCTGCCAGATGGTCTCCAAGGCACCCAAGACGCTCTGCAGGGAGAGGGCACCAGGTCATTGGGCAGCCCCTGCCCAGCCTGGGAGCCCATCCAGCCCACGCAGCCAGAGAGCTCTGGGGAGTGACGGTCCTCACCTGGTGATGGTGCTGGTGCCCCACGGCCATCGCAGCCACCGTCTGGGCCTGCAGCTGCGTTTTCACCTGTGCGAGCAGAGGGGACAGACAGCTTGGGGATGGAGTCTGGGGGAAGCTGGACAGGCTGTGCGTGTTGAGGGCAGCCCCCTACCCCTGTGCCCTGAAACCCAGAGCTCTGAGATCCCACGCCCGAAGCTTAGAGGGCCTGCATCTCGCTGTGACTTGGAGCAAGTTACTTGATCTTCTCTGGACCTCAGTTCTGTCTGTCACCCTTGAAGAGCTGTTCTGAGGATTGTGGGAGATGGTGACCGTCCAGCACCAGCGCAGGACGGCGAGCTCTGGCTCAACGGCAGCTTTTATTCTTAGCTTACTCAAGTCCTCATGGGAAGGAAAGTGGCCTGGCTAGGATTTGAACCCCTGCCCCTGCCACCCTTTGCCCCTCCCCTAGCTCAGGACCAGTGGGGCAGGGTCCCCAGGGGAGCAAGGATCAGGGAAGGCCCTGGTGCCCTGGGCAAGGGGCAGATTCCAGACCTGGGCTGGGATGTTCTGTTGAGCAGCCCCACCCAGCGGCCCCACCCCACCAGCTCTACCAGCCCTGGAGCCCGCAGAACGCCCTCGGGAGCTGAGACACAGGGTGGTGGGGGTTGGAGACCAGGCACTCACCAGGTAAGCCGGGCTCCCCACGAAGGCTCCCAGCGCCCCAGCAACAGCGCCTGCGACCATGGTGCCACCCGGCTGCTGGGTGAGGCCGGCCTGGCACGCCAGGCTGTAGCAGTAGAAGCGGACGCCGTTCATGAGGCCCTGGTAGAGCAGGCCGGCGGCCAGCCCCTTCTGCAGGCCCCACAGCCCGTCGGCTCGGGCCACGGCAGCAACAGAGGCCACAAAGCCCCGGTAGAGCCGTGGGTAGGTGCCCTGGGCCCGCAGCTCCCCCTGCAGCTGCAGCCGCGTCTTCACCACCTCCAGGGGATTGGTGAAGACACAGGCCAGGCAGCAGGCCGAGGCGCCCAGCACCAGGTCCACAACTGGGGGCACCGTCTCCATGGCCTCTGTGCCAGGGGCTTGCTGAGGCCGGGTCAGGGGCATGGCACGGGCCCTGGGCTGGTGGTGTTTAGGCTACCTGTGTCCCCACAGGGCCACGGGGCTGGAGCTCCAGGGTGCCTGAGGCCATGTCTAGAGGACAGGGGTCCCAGTCCGACAGGCCTGGGTCTGCCTGGAAGCCCCTGGTCTATCTCGGAGTCCACCTGCTCCGCTCAGCGGCCTGGGTCTGCTGTGTCTGGGACACGCCCCTGCTGGCTCTGACCAATCCCAGCTGCCTCTGTCCCCACACCTCCCACCTAGGGGCGGGCCTGGATCCTGGGATCTGGGGGAAAGGTCACTAGGGGATGGAGGGAGGACGGGGGTGAGGAGAACGTGCCAACCGGCCTGGGCACCTCCTCCTGACCTCCCTCTGGCCCTGGGCATAGGGCTGGTGCCCCTGCCCGGCCTCCAGCTTAGCCTGTTCTGCTCCGGCTCAGAGCCCTGGGCACAGGGCAGGTGTCTGGGAGGTCCCTAGGCCAGGGTGTAGGGGCAACTCAGCGATTGCCCACTCCCACCCCTGCCACAGCCCGTGTGACTTCCCCTTTCCAGGCCTCAGTCTTCCAGTCTGGCTCCCCAGTCTACGGTCCCACTCTCCGCAGGAGTAGAGGTGGAGAAGGGCTGATTTGGAAGCCCAGGCGCTGCTGTTACATGTGACCCCGGGCAAGCCGCTCCTCCCTGGGCTCCAGTCTCCCTCATTGTAAAATGGGGCTATTGACGTCCACTTCAGAAGGTTCTCTGGAGGACTGGAGATGTGCCAAGAGTGTGCCCAGCACAGGGCTTCACCCAATAAAAGGTGGCCCACATCCCCCGCTGCCTCTGGCTCCTGTAACCCATCCCTGCCCCCTACTTCAGGGCCCCTGGGTAGGTAGGCTATGGAAAATCAGGTGACCTCATGGCTTTAGCACTCAGCACCTCATGGCTTGCCCACCAGAAGGGGGAGCCCCTCCTGGCTGGGGCAGGAGGCTCTGCGGCTCCCTGCATGAGTGGCCAGAGCAGGAGAGCCAGCCCTCGAGGGAAACACCCTTTGTGTCTGGTCAAGAGGAAACGCCCACCCCGGGCCCTACTGTCAGATGCCTGTCTGCCCAGGCTGGGACCAGCACCACCCCGCCCACCTTGGCCTCTGCCCCAAGGCAGCTTTCTCCAGCCAGGCCACCCTGAATCACCCAGGCCCCAGTCAAAACCAGAGGCAGAACTGCCCCCCCGGGACCCCCGTTTGCTGCCTCCACACCCGCTTCCCTGCCCCAGCCCTTTCGGCCCAGGTGTGAGGCCCTTGGGACAGCAGTGCTGAGTGGCTTGAGGTCCGTACCCTCTGGCTGGCCCCCAGAAGGGACAGCTCAGCAAGAGGCTGTGAGGACAGCCTGGACTCTCTTGGGTTTGTTCTGAGAGCAGCTGGCACTGCCCCCCCTGGGGCTGCGGAGGCTGGAGCACCCTGCCTGGGGCTGGGCAGGCCGCCAGTGGGCAGCAGTGCGGACAGGCCTGGGACTGGAGCTGGCGGCTGCCCCTCCCCTGGCCGCTGCGTGAAACAGGAGGGAGGGCAAAGGTCAGGCCAAGGAACTCCCGGGGCCTGAGCTCCTGCAGACGGTGAGCCCACCGGGGGAGGCGGATCCAGTTCCCAGGGCTGGCACAGAGCAGGTGATGAGCAAGGCTTGCAGAATGAGGAAGAAGGGCCCGAGGGGGGTTGGAGACCTCCCTCCCCCTCCCCTGCTCAAAGAGAGCCAGTGACAAGTCTTGGCAATATAACATGTCTATTTTATTTTAAAAAACAAAACCCAAACCACCTGACCCCATCCTCAGAGGGCTCTTGACAAGCCCTTGGGAAAGGCCTGGCTCCAGCCAAGTAGGGGACAGTCAGATGTCAGCCGGACACCAGGCTGGTGGGCGCCGCTCCTCTCCAAACCCCTCCTGCCTCCCCTCTGCTCCTGGGTGCTGCGGCACCGCGGGCTGGGGGAGAGGCAGGGCAGGGCCTGGGCGTGCACAGGCAGCTGCGCGCGGGGATGGAGTTAGGAGGAAACATGCACAGACGCCTGGTGTTCCCGCACGGCCAGGAGTGTTCAAAAACGAACAAGGGTGGCTGGGCACTCAGGGACCCCAGGCAGCCCTGAGCCTCTGTCCTGGCCCTGACCCAGGAGAGGAGGAGGGGCTCCCTTAGATCTAGATTCTTCTCGTCACCATTCTGAAGAGATGGTGCACGCTGGGGCGGAGGCCCAGGGAGGAGGGTGCGTCTGCAGAGCCCACGGGGCTCAGACCCTCTGCCCCAGCGATCTCCAGTCGCTCCCTGCCGGGCAGGATGCCCAGGGGTGCTGGGTACCCATCTGGATCCCTGGGAGTGAAGAGACCCTGTCTTAAGCCACACTGGTGGTTCTGCCACCTGGGGCAGGAGTGTGCCGTAGCTCCCGAGCAGCACGATGACACAGCCACCATAGTGTGCCTGCTGGCACGCGGGCTCCCTTTCCTGCCCCACCAGGGGGTGCCAACCAGCTCCGCCTCAGCACCAGGGGTCCCGGGAGGCTCTGCCGCGGCACAGGCTGTCGCTCCGCTGCCAGGCGCTGTGGATGAGGCTCAGGGCATCCTCAAATTTCTTCTTGTTGGAGGCTTCCTGGATGGCCTTGTGGGGGAGGTCCACCTGTGTTGGGGGCGTGCAAGCAACGTGTGAGGGCCACAGGCCCTGCACTCCCAGGGGGCCGTCGGGGCTCCTGGGCACCAGCCTGGCTCTGCCTTTGCCCTGCCCTCACGAGCCCCTCCATACCTCCCCAGGAACGACTTCCACAGGGGCTTGAGCTGATGACAGGCGGTGCTCTCCGAGCCTCCTCCTTCCTGGGAGGGCCCCAGCTCCCAGGCTGACCCAAGAAGATGACCCCGTGCTCTAATCAGTTCTGCCCCAGACAATCTGTCCTGCCCCAGGCATAGGCCTGTGCTCAAAAACCCACTTTGCCCAGGGGCCTAACGAGCGCCCTCCCACACCGCAAGCTCGGAGGGTGAGGAGCGTGTTCTGCCATTCTTGTGCCCTCACCATCTGGGCACAGCTCTAGACCCACCATAAGCACTTAATTCATGTTTTTTGACCGGAACTGAGGTCAGGAATTTTGTTTCCTGGGTTCTATTCTCAGCTTTCGCCTCAGGCTCCCTAGGAGTCAGGACTTCGAGTCTGTCCCAGAGCTTCTGCTGTCCCCCGGGCCCCAGAAGCAGGGCCAGGTCCTGGGAGCAGCTGGGGGGCTCCTCTCCCCGGGGGCTGGCTCCCACTCCACAGAGTCCCTGGCTGAGCTAGGTACCTGGTAGATGGTTTTCCACCCAGAATTCAGTGCAGACAGCAATCGGTCCAGTTCGGAAGTGCAGCTCAGGTAGATGACCCAGGGTGGGAGTTGCTGCTGGCTGTCCTGGGAGAACTCCTAGGGCGAGCCGGGCCCCCAGGTGAGCAGAGCTTTCCTTCTGCAGGGCCTGATGCCATCCCGCCCCCGGCATGCCCAGCTCACCAAGACACAGTACTCCTTGCCCGGCTCGGTGGAGACGGTGCTGATGTCGGCCAGCTTGGCTGTGCCCAGGGAGCGGAAGAAGCTGGTCTGGCAATCCTCGTGGCAGGTGAAGATGTGGTCATCAGTCAGGACCAGGCAGCAGGGGATGCAGGGGCTGGGAGCCACCCCCTGGGGGATGACCTGAGGGCATCGGCAGGGGCAGGGGCAAAGCAGGCTGAGTCCTCCAGGGCTGGGCTGCACCAGAGCTCCCCACTCCTGAGGACACAACCAGCCTCTGCCCTCCCTCCAGGAGTCAGGCAGGCTCTGCCCCGCCAGGAGCATAGGTGGGGACGGGCTGACTGTGGGAGTGCTCCAGGCTGCAGGTGGCCCTGAGCGCCAGCGTCCATTCCTGGGCTGCCCCCTGGAGGTCTGTCCTGGTCCTCACAGGTTGCTCTGTGACTGGTGTGGGTTTGGGGACGGGACCCCGAGGGTCCTGGTGGGGTCGGGCAGGCGGGTGCGCGGTGGAGCAGGAGAAGCTCACCCCTTTGGACACGGCCTGGCAGAGGTGCTGCATCCAGTCGGCCATCTCGGCCTCACTCTCGGCACTCAGCTCTAGGCAGGGCCGGTCGGCGAGAATGACCTGGAAGGCGTGGGGCCGGTCCGTGGTGTTGGATCTCCGGCAGCCACCGCACTGCTCCCCCCTGGGCCAGAGGACGAGGGTGAAATGGGAGCGACGAGGCAGGGGCGGTGGGGTGGGAGCCCCCGGGGCTGGCGGGCACAGGACCTGCCCCACAGTGCTGAGGCCTGGGGATACCAGAAGGCTCGCAGAAGAGGTTTCCCCTTTCTAGATAACACCTCTTATCTCTGAAATTGCCAAGATCCTTCTAGATACCCAAACGTGGCCAGGGGAGGAGTAGCGATCAGTGACATTCTCAGCACTGGTGCCCATTCATTCATTCATTCATTCTTCCTCTTAAGGGCCCACTGTTCTTTCCAAGATACAGGTGTCCATCCCCCTTCAGGCCAGGAGCTTCCCAGGAGGGGCCTGCCTCCCTCTTACATCGGTCCCATTACAGGCAAGGAGCTCCTTGCTCCCTCCCTCCTCCCCTCCGGTGGGCTCCTCGTGGCCTCACAGTGCGCCAAACCCCAGGGCCCCGGGCCGGCATGCAGGATGGGGGCTGGGGAGAGGCTGAACTGACAAGAGGGACAGCCATGGCAAACCAGGGAAAGCAAGAGCTCTGGGCCCCAGGCTCAGCGGAGCATTGACCTTCAGGCAGCACCCCATCTCCTAGGACACTCACCCCATATTCACCGAGAGCAGAGGGATGACATCCGTGCGGTCAGGGTACTGGTAGAGGATCCCGTTGCTGCGGGGCACAGCACAGCAGGAGTGAGGCCCATTCCAGGACTGGGGCCAGGCAGAGTCCAGATCCCAGGTCTCCGCTCCCCACCACAAGCAGTGGCCATG
Organism: Indri indri; assembly: GCA_004363605.1. Taxonomy (NCBI): domain Eukaryota; kingdom Metazoa; phylum Chordata; class Mammalia; order Primates; family Indriidae; genus Indri; species Indri indri. Next base: position 23,097 of record RJWJ010009688.1, on the reverse strand, counting down.
AGCCCCAGAGGCAAAGGAGGCCAGGGGCCGCCATCCAAGGAGGGGGGTGAAGAAAGAGCTGGAGGGCCAGCAGGAATGTGGCTCCTGCAGCAGACCTGGGACCCAGCCCGCGTCTGCCTGCAGCACGGTGGCCCCGAGAAGACTGGCTTTACAAAGAAGCCCTGATAACCCAGGGTACATCTACTTCAAGGCCCTTGTGGAGAAGCGAGGCAGAGGTGTCCTCTCCGTCGGTGACCTGCTAGGAACCCGACCACCCAACCACCTCCAGGGCCTGCGCCCGAGCCATGGAGCTGCGGGGACTCCCACCTGAGCACCACGAAGCAAGCCTTCCAGTGCTCCTTGCCCAGGTATGACGTGCCCGCCTTGTAACGCAGCATGCCTTCTTTGGTGATGGTGCTCTCGGGAGGAGAGCAGTGGCAGGGGACGGGGCCCAGGGACTCGTCCAGGGGGTCCTCCCAGTGCACAAGCCCGTAGAAGTGCACAGTAACAGCGGATGCCTGGGGGTGGGGACAGGGGACAAAGCAGGTGAGGTCCCGGCCAGGCAGGTGGCTCACCGATGGCCCGGCACCAGGAGTGGCCGTGGAGACAGCAAGGGTGTTTTAACCTCAGGGCACAGCAAGGAGGGAGGAGGACAGGACCCAGAGTAAGACAGCCCGTCCCAGGTGGGGGATTGGGAAATGCTAATGACACCTATTTGCATCGCTTGACCCTAATACCAAGGCTGGCTGTCACACTAGTGTCTCAAGGACTGTGACCCATCTTCCTCTCCGGGTTCTCACCTCACACTTAGATTCCTGGGCCACAAATTTGGCCAGTGCCAGCTTCTCCATAGTGGCATCCGTCAGGATACTGGGGTAGGGTGGTTCCCGACAGCCTTTGATCATGGCTGACTTCAAAGAAGCCAGAAAGAACCTGCGCAGGGAGTGGGGCTGCCGTTAGGCCTGGGAACAGGGCCCCAACCCGACAGGGCTTAGTCCTAGAGCTCCTGGCCCAGGGGGGTCACGGCAACTTGAGGGAGGGGCCTGGCTGGAACCCGTGCTCAGAGCGGCAGGTAGGGCAGCGAGGAGGCGGGAGTCTAAGGTCATCAGACGGTGACTGGGAAAGGCCTGGCTATTCCCAATGCTAAGGGCCTTGGATTTTGACAGTGAGGGAAGACGGACAAGGTGATGGTCGGCAGGATGCAAACGGAGGGAACGTGGACGATGATGCAAGTTCGAGGGCACAGTGGCCCAGCACGTGGCTCTGTGCCTTCCTTGCTGTCAGACAACTCATGCCAGCCCCTTCCCGTCTTGAGGTCACCTGGCCTGACCACACGAGTCAGTCAGTTGGTGATGGTCCACTTGCCTGCCACTCTGACCAGACTACAGGTTTCCCTTCTGTGTCTCCCATGTCCTGCTCCCCACCCCCAGGCCACGCCACGCCAATGGCAGTCCTGCTAGCAGGGTGGGGACTGCCACTCACTCAGCCAGGGCCACGTCGGCTGTGTCCAGCAGAAACTGCTTCCTGCGGTTGGTGCACACCAGCTTCACTGTCTGCTGGTCGAGGCCGACCTGCCAGAAACCACACCCTGACATGCACGTGGGGCTTGGTAGAGGAGGCGGTGTCACCAGGCTGAGTGCTGGCTGGGGAGGAGGGAGCATGCCCAGGGGTCGCCTCCACCTAACGACCCGAAGCCTGAGTCAGGCGGGATGGTCAGAAATCCGGTGCAGGAAGAGGCAGCCTCAAGCTTGGTTCTTATCCCCAGCGTCACCCACAGAAGCCTCTGTGAGAACCCGAGGGGCTGGTCAGGGGACGTGCCTCACTCTGCACCTCTAAGGGTGGTGGCCCGAGAAGCCCTGTACCTACAGCAGGTAGACCAACTGCAGAGCCTGAACTCACCGACACATAGTCAAGTTCATTGTAAGAAACGGCCTCCTCCACCAGGTATGGCTTCTCTGTGGCCCCTGAGAGAGGAGATCCCAAGGCCTATTACCCCACTGGCCTCTTTCCCTCCCCCTGCCCCATTTTCTAAGGCCTGGCCCCTCTCGGAGAGGACCCTTCTTTGCCCTGCAGTCTGAAACCACACAGCAGGAGAACGGCACAGGTGCTCGTGTCTCGGGGCCTGGGACTGCTGGCAACACCTTCCTTGGAGTGCCTTCTCCTCACTACATGCCAGGTGGTCGAGAGGCACTGGGCAGAGTGGCTGGGGACTCGGGGGAGGGCCAGTCTGATCTGCAACCCGCTCTGCCTGGGGCGGCAGGCACCTTTCCGGAGTAGGTAGACACAGCAGTCCGTGAGCAGCACGTACAGCAGCTGCAGGTTGCCCTCCATGTGCCCGGTGCTCATCCGGATCATCTGAGGGGCCGAAGCAGACAGAGTCAGCCCCACAGTGCCTGCCCGCCCAGACAGCACCTCCCCTCTGCATGGGGCAGTGGCCCACCTGCCTTGCCTCAGCTGTCTCGGGCTCAGTCCCGAGTTCCTGGGACTTACTTTGAACAGCTGCTCTTCATTTTCTCGAAACACGTGGATCATCAGCAAGAGCAGGTGATTGTTGTCCACCCTGTGAGGGCCAAGCATGGGGAGGGCGAGGTGTCGGCTGGGGCTGGGGGCACAGGCCTCGCACCTGCAGAGCAGGCGGTGGTGGCTCCACCACCCACCCAGAGCCAAGGTTGGGGAGGGCACGTCACACCCCCTCTCCCCCAGGCCAGGTCTCCTGGGAGTTGTGCTTAGTTTCTTGGGAGGCCAGAGGCCCATGTCCCCTGCTTCAAGGACTGGGCGAATGTCAGTCCAGCCGCACAGCCAGCCTTGCTTACCTGAACTCTGACGAATGGATCATCTCAGAAGGGCTCCCCTGCCCCTCATCCACCCCAGAGTCCTCAGCGCTGCTCAGACACGGGCTGGGCTGGTCTTGCTTGAGCCGGCAAAGAGCCTCCTGGGTGCCGGGCTCCAGTTCAGGCACAGGCCCCTCCCTGACCAGGGACAGCTGGGCCTCTACCTCCTGGGCCTCCAGGTCCTGAGCCTCCCCCATGGTGTCCACTAGGGGCCCAGACGTCTGTCCCTCTCCTCCTCCTCCCTCTTCTTCTTCGCCAGTAGCCTCAGGGCTACTAGGAACATGCAGCGGTTGGCCAAGCCCTGCAGGGTCATGGTTGCTGCCACCTGATGTAACAGTGCTTGGACTCTCGATGGTAAAGCGGTAGAAGTCCACTGGGGCTGAAAGCCCCTCACTAAAGTCGCAAAATGGCGGCCTCTCCGGGTTAACCCCGGGAGAGCCGGTCCGAAAGGACTGGTCAGGGGGCTCAACGTGGGAACACCAGGTGCTGGGGTCCAGCTGCCCATTGAGCTCGTCGATGACCTTGCTCAAGGGCCGTCCCAGGCGCTCCATGGAGGTGTCCTTCATTTCGGGGATCAGCAAGCCCACGTGGCCAAGCTCAGAGCGCTCGCTGCTCTCAGCCGTGCTGCTCAGGCCCTCTCCCTCCTCCTGGGGGGAAGCAAGGGTGGTGTCTGGCGAGTCCCGCCCAAGGCCTGAGCTGCTGACAAGGCTGTCATCATCCCCCTGCTTGGCACACTTCTGCTGGCCGGAGGCTGGGTGAAGTGGACTTGCTTCCTCATCCAATCTGGTCTTCTTCTTCTTGCCGACTTTCTTCTTCTTGGTGACCCTGGGACAGTAATGATGGGGAGAGACTTAGCATCTCAGTACCCCGGTCCGGAGGGAAACCAGGCTGGGTCAAAGAGGCGATCCTGGGAGTGTGACCTCTGAAGGCACAGCCAGTGCTTCTGTGGTCCTGGGCCCCAGGGCAGCCCCATTGCTGGCAGAGGCGGGGCAGGGAGCCGTGGGAGGGAGGACAAGGGAGGCACAGATGACAGCAGCCAGAGGAAACCCTGAGCAGGTCCTATAGGATCGTCCTGACGGAACAACTGAGCTAGCTCTAGGACACAAACACAGGCCATGGCTGGTCACACGAATGCCCTTCCACTGAGCCCTCCCTGTGTGGACAACGGATGCTGTGCTGACCCCGCTTCTCAGCCGGCATCACCATGGGTGATCACCCAGGAATGTACTCAGACTTTTCTGGGCTCAAACTCCGGGCCCTCCTCTTTGGTTCCAAGTTGGCTGGGGTGGGCCTAGCTAAGTGATCCCAGGTCTGAACTGTGAACACCGCCCTGCCTGGAACCAGCCAGTGGGGTGGGCCTCCTGGCTCCAGTCACCTGGGAGCAAGGCCCTGCCTTGGGCCACAAGCCTCCAGAAGGCCTGACACGCACAGGGCTTCTCCTCCTTCCCAGGGCAGAGCTTCAAGGGCAGCGACTGGATCACCTCCTGAGCCGAGGAGGCTCTGGCCAACAGTCCCACTTGTCACTCACCTCCTTTTTCCCTTCTGTGTCCCTGCCAATGTGACAAAGACACTTTTCCTTCAATGAGCTCAGCTGAACTAGAATTGGTACGAATCTCAGAAATTGAGCATTAACTTCCAAGATCTTCCTTGGGCAGAAGCCCAGTCGGAAGGTGCTTTCTGGTCCTGGACGGACTTGACAAAGGCCCTGGAAGCCTGGACAAGGCCCCAGACACCAGCTGTGGCTCCTGCCTGCGCCACCTGCCTCCAGGGCTTGGGCCTTGGCAAGAGACTGAATGTTTGTGTCGTCCCCTCACTGCCCCACCAAATTCCTATTTTTTTTTTTTTTGAGACAGAGTCGCACTCTGTCACCCTGGCTAGAGTGCAGTGGCATCATCGTAGCTCACATCAACCTCAAACTCCTGGGCTCAAGAGATCCTCCTGCCTCAGTTTCCGAGTAGCTGGGACTATAGGCCCATACCACCATGCCTGGCTAATTTTTTCTATTTTTGGTAGAGACGGGGTCTTACTCTTGCTCAGGCTGGTCTTGAACTCCTGACCTCAAGTGATCCTCCTGGCTTGGCCTCCCAGAGAGCTAGGATTACAGGCGGGAGCCACTGTGCCCGGCCCAAATTCCTATGTTGAAATCCTAACTTCAACGTGGTATCAGGAGGTGGGGCCTTTGGGAAGTGACTAGGTCATGAAGGTGCCCTTGTGAATGGGATAAGTGCCCTTACGACAGGGACCCCAGAGAGCTCTCTCTGCCGTCCACAGCGAGAGACACAGCGAGAGACAGACATCTGTGAATCCAGAAGAGATCCCTCACCAGAACCTGACAGTGCTGGCACCTCAATCTCAGACTTCCAGCCTCCCCACTGAGAAATAATATCTGCTGTTCAAAGTGCCAGTCCATGGCCCTTAGTTACGGCAGCCCGAGCTAACCAGCACAGGCCTGTTCCCCCTGGCCCAAAGAACTCCCTAAAGGTGGCCGGGGTTACTTATTAGTCTCTAGGAAGATGTCCAACTGCCCTCAGGGGGCATCCCAGTCTACCCTGGCCTAAAAAATGATGCCAGCAGCGGACAGGTCAGACCCCAGGACCCACCTCCTCTCTGGGCCCCTTCCCACTGACCTGATGACCTCGAGCTCTGTGCAGGCATCTGGCAGGTCCAGGGCCCGGGACTCCTCCTTCTCTGGAGGGGTGGTGTGCACAGGGGTGGTATCGGAGGAGGAAACGATCTCTGCTTGCTCCTGGTTGAAGGGGTTGTGGCGCTGGGTGGGGCTCCGGGTGGAAGCCTTGCTGCTGGCCAGGTCCGAGGCAGTGGAGCGGGGGCCACTGACCGTGTCTGTGAGGTCTCCGTCTGAGAGGGCAAGGAAGCAGGAGACAGTCCATTAGACACTGTCTGGGGCCCCAGGCCCCGAGAGCAAGTTCCTCCCACGGAAACCTGATCGGGGTGCCCTGTTTAGAGAGTAGAAGCCCCAACCTATCAGGACACGGGATTTGTGCTTCAGGAGCAGCTTGGAGGGACACCATCCCCACCACCGCTGAGAGCCCACCAGAGCGCACAGCACTCTGGCCGGTCTGTGTTAAGAGCCCCCAGGTAAAGCGGCCTCCAGGCTTAAGGCATGGTGACCTCAGTGTGGCTGGGAGCCACAAAGAGGAGACAGTTGCACACCTCTGGGGTTAACCTCAGAGCCCCCCTGTCAGGACCCTCCAGGGGCACCCAGCAGCTCCCCTAGCCCCACGCCCCACTCGCAGGACTGAGAGGTGCCGACTCTCTGAAGGGTCCCCACGGAGGCAAAGTGGAACACAAAGGAAGGGAGAGGAGCAGGGGAGAGAAAGTGAGCGCGCAGACCAGGGCAGGGCTGAGAGGACAGGAGGAGGAGCCTGAGGGGCGAGGACCATAGGTAGGGGCAGAAAGAAGGGCAGAGAGAGGAGATGACAGAGCAGGGAACAAGAACGAGGGCAAGGGGGCAAAGACAGGTGTGGCCAGTGGCTGTCCCCACAGAGGCTGCTCTCCCAGCATCCCCCAGGCCATGTAAGGGTGGAGCCGAGAACTCGCGGGCTGACTTGTCCTGAGTCACAGCCGCCCCACAGCGCCACCTGGGGAGAAGGGGAGGGCACTGCCGCCCCTCCAGAGAAAAGTTGGTTTAATGCCCGCTGGGCCCACCTATCCATCCCGGGCTAAGACGGGCAGGGAGGGGAGGGAGCACCGGCATGGGAGCACACAGGCCATTCATCCGGTGGCAGGCGGGAGCTGCCCAAGCAGAGAACTGGGGCCAGCCGGTGACACCTCCTGGTGAGGGTTAACGGCGAGGGACACAGGCTGGTCGTGCTCCACTTGCCGGCCTATGCCCGTCTTGCTGGCCATTATCTGCCCAGAGCAGAGGAGGCACACATGCTCCCCACGGCCCGCTGGGAGGGCCCAACCTGCTGTCAGCGTCTCAGTGGATCCCAGAACCTGCGGGCAGCTGTCTGCCGACGCAGCGCATCGTCTGTGCTGTTAAAAAGCACACTGTCTTTTAATGTAAGGGCAAAGAAGGGGCCAAAGCTATTACCAGCTCTGCCAGAAAAACACTAGCAGCACCTGAGACCTGGGGCCCCAGAGCTGAATTCTCAGATGCAGAAAACCATGTCTTTTGGCCCGAACAGGGCTCCCACCAAGCCCACGTGTTCGTGTTCCAGCCCCGTGCTGCTCTGCACACGTGCGGCCGCTCCCGGAGGAGTTCCGGGGGCAAGTGAGCCGACCCTGGGTGTGGCAGGGGTCAAGGCTGGGATACCCACCGGTCCTGTAAACAAGCCAAAGACCACGGAAAGGCCACCCCAAATCCCGGCCCCAGGGCCCAGAGTCTGAAACTGCCCCCAGTCCCGCTTCCCTCCAGGTCCAAGGAGAACACAGAGCCTCCCCAGGTGAGCTGCCAGAGCGTGCTCAGGGATTCTTTAGTGCTCAAGGAACTTAGGAAAGCAGGCGGTCACTGCTGGGGCAAACCTCACCCTGCCCCGGGGCCCAGCCTGGCCCGCAAGCAGTGTGACCCGGCTGTTAGTTCTCAGGCCCTGGGGAGCTCTGAAGGGTTGCAGAGGAACGTCAGGCCCTGCTTGACAAGTGACTGCAACAGGCATGTCAGGAGGCGGTTAGTTGTTAGAATCAGAGGGGCAAACAACCACTGCCCAGCACGTGTGCTGCAAGAGGAGAGGCTGAGAGGAAAATGCTGTTAGGATGGAATTCTGGATTTCAGGCTAATTTAACATGGGACTCTTCAATGCTACTCTCTTGGCCAAGTGCCATAATTAATTTTTCCCAATGCCATATCTTATTTCCCACAAAGGGAAACTATTTCATAGTCCTGTTACATGGGAAAAAATCACCATCATCCATTCCTCAGAGATCATGTCTCTAACAACACGGGGGGAGCCCTGCTCCTCATCCTCTGGGTGACGCAGTTCTCACCTCCCCGTTCAGGCACCCCCACCCCGGCTGGAAGTGGCCCACAGGGCAGGAGGCTCTTTACTAAAGGGGATCTGGTGTGGCCTCAGATTCAGGGGAAGCAGTCACCTTATCAGAAACACAACCTTTGCTTTGCATAATCAAAGCAGCCTGGGGAAGAGCTTTATGAATTTACGCAAGCCCAGAAGCAGGTTTCAGGCGGAAAAATGCCCAAGCACTGCTGCCTGGTAGCCAGGGTGGGAGAGCTGACAGATTTTATTCTATCTGCCTTAAAACTTCAAAGAGATTCTCCCTGCAGGAAGTTTCAGCTCTACCTGGGCAATTTACTCACTTGGACCTCAATATCTTTCTAAAACACCCACGAGGAAGCTGTTAGGAATGGGCTGAAAGAATCCAGCTCTCTGTCTCCCTGATCCACATCTGACCCAAAGGAGCTTACGATCCGCAAGTTTAAAGGCATCGTTTTCCAGAACAAATCTCGGCTCACTGGCTCAGGCCACTAGCGCCCCACAACTTAGCAGTTCCCTATACACCTGTATGCATCAACTGGCATCACAATCAGGAAGGGTGATCCAGTGTCCCCCAAAACACAGTCACTTAGTGACTCCAAAAGGCTACTGCACAAAGGCCAGAGTCCTGCACTGGAAGAAGGGATTCACCTAGGGCTAAAGGTCAAGTTCTTCTACTGCAGAATTCCATCTATTAGAACACCAAACTTGGCTTTATTATGATCATGGACGTTATTATAAGTAATAAGGAGCTGATTTTGATACATGCAGCAAGCTTGGCATGGAGACATTGCAAAACAGGAAAAGAGGGTAACAGCGGACTCTGTCCCACCTTCCCAGTCTGTGCTGGGTACAGACGGCACTGCTGGAAACACATCTCCAAAATCATAATCTACAAAAACGAGGGACAAAACTGGAGATTAGAAACACAGGCAGTGGAAGGACAGGGAGGGTAGGGGCAACGGGGTGGGAGACATGGGCAGGAAACAGGACAGGAAAAACTTAAACTTTCTACATTTTATCTAACAACCTCAGGGAGATGTACTGGGGCCCTGGCTGCGTCTTAGCTCGGGCACCGGCCCAGCAGCCTCTGACCAGCTGGAAAGACCTCTGGTGGCAATCCCCATCCAAACCTGGAAGCTGGGGCTGGCACAGAGAGACCCGGACCCCCTCGTGCCTAACCTTGTTTTCTAACCCTTGCCTTCCTTCCCTCTGCACCCCAGCAGAGCAATAAGGTCCTGCTACGGCAGCTCGAGCTGTGCCATCTCCAAACTGCTGAGATGAGGTGGGCCCAAGGGGACACTTCCATCCACTGCTCTGGCCCACCCCTCCGACTTCTCCCAGGCAGCCCACGGGCCCCACGGGGGAGACTGGGCCACCATCTGCTTGCACACTGAGCAATGCAGGGCTTGCTAACAGCACGTCTGAAAGTGAACTCCCTTCCCTGGGACGTACGACCCGTGACACAGCAGAAATAAAGAGGAAGGTCAAGGTCTCCATGCTGAGGCAACTCTGGGGAGCTCCAGGGGCCGAACTTGTGCTTGGATCCCCTTCTGGGGGCGGGGTGAGGTAGGGTGAGTGAAGAGACCTGGTTTCCCACAAGGGATGAAGCTGGGGCAATGGCTGGTTTTACCAACGAATACCAAGGCCTGAGGTTTGAAAGAAACCAGACCGTTCCAATAAGTTGTTGGACCAAGACAACAAAATGACCTACAGAGTTCTCCTTGGTCTCTGATGCAACGGGTGGGACCATCCTGAACACACCAGCTAGTTCAGGAAGGACACTGTGGCAGCTTCCCCCCAGGCTTTTGACCCACCCAGCTCTCTCTTCTCCATCTAGGAGTTGCTCAGCCTCTTTCTGCCTAGAATCTGAGGTGGGACAACCTCTCCAAAGCAGGCAACACTCACCCCTGTGACAGTCAGGCGTGAGTTCCCAGGTCACACTGCCCCAGGGCACGTGACTAGAGCCTTCTGGAAAAGGGTCTAACATTCATAAAATCTCATTTTGGCTTTTTGTACCCAGAATCCATATTTTAGCCACCAGAGGGACTCTGAGGAAATGAAGATCTGAGAAATGGCCGGCCCTGAGTAACTGCAAATTTCAACCACCAGACCAAAACTAGCCAAGAAAGATGTCACCCAGCCAGGCTTAAGTGGCTCCAGAGTCCATCTGCCAGCGGAGGCTGGCTCCTTTCTGCCCTGGGCCACTCACCCTCACTAGATGGGGCAATTGCACTGTCATCCCACTCCAGGTTGGTGGAGGTGACGGAGTTGAAGGAGTTGAGGGACAGGCTGTCTGAGCCGTGGACCGAGCTGGGAAGGCGGTCTTCAAAGTCCAGCAGGTACTGAGGTTTGTAGTAGTCGGGCATGTAGGGGGCCAGGTCTAGGTAAGGGGCGTCCTGAGGAGAGAGGCGAAGAGGGAGGTTTGGTGGGAGGCTCAGGTGGGCCAGAAAAGGGCAGAATCCAGGCTTGGGAGACATGCATCTGCCTCTGCCACGCCCTCCCATGCTAGTTTTCCCTCAGGAAATTAATGGGCTTAAAGTAGTGAATTCAGAGATAAGCTGCTAAGAAGAGCAACGTGAATGGTGCTGGCTTTCAAAGCTGTGGACTTCGGGCTGACAGATGACAGAGCTCTCAGAACCTCCATACACCCTCTGATATTTCTTCGATTGCTTTTACTATTAGAATTGCCCATTTTCTCCAATTTCTACTACTGGTTGGATATCCCTTATCTGGAATGCTTGGAACCACAAGTGTTTCAGATTTCAGATTTTTTTAGATTTTGGAATATTTCCATTACACTTAATCAGTTAAGCATCCCTAATTCACAAATCTGAAATCTGAAATGCTTCAATGAGCCTTTTCTTTGGCATTATATGAACACTCAAAAAGTTTCAGATTTTGGAACATTTTCGATTTTGGGTTTTCAGATTAAGGATGCTCAACCTGTACTAGCCAAGTTCCTTTTTCAGTCTGTGCTGCCAGGGCAGGAGCCAAGGAAGGTGATTCAGTTAGGACAGGGCAGCCACATCCATCTTGATGCAGCTGAGACTGAGATGTGCTTGGGAGCCTCTTTAGCTCTGGGCCAGCAACACATTTGAACAGTGTGTGAAGGGGAGGGAAGCTTGAGAAACTGAAGAGGGTGGCCCAGAGCACGGCAGGTGGGAGCATGGGCTTGACGACAGTCGCTGGGGTCCCAGGAAGCAAAGGGCTGAATTTGCCTTGTCTTCTCAAACACTCATGTCCTAGACATGCAGGTGAGTCTTTCTGGGCTAAGATACTCCAGGCAATGTGGCTTTTTCTCCAAGTTGCACAGAGAGGTAGGGTGAAGTGGCCTGAATCAGGAGTTCTTGCCATAAATAAGCTAAGAGAGAATCACTCCCCTTCCAATCAATTCCATGACCCTGCAACCTTTCCCGCACCTGAACACACAAGGCTGTGCTCAAGCTCAGTCACACCCTGAAAGAGGCCTGAAAGGTGAAACCACTGCTCAGCCTGCCCCCACCCTGCCCACCTCTCTGCTTCCCATGAGTAGCAAGAGCTGTGGTGTCTCACCAGATCCAGGTCGAATCGAATGAACTCCAGCCCGGACACCAAGGTCAGGAAGAGTGTCAGGTGATCGTGACTGCAGACCAGGGCGTTCCTGCAAGACACGAGAAGCCACCATGGTACTTCTGGGTCTGGTTACCAGCTTGGCCAACCTTGCCGACATGCCAACTGTGTTGAAATTTGACATGTGACATCCCATCCCCTGGACGGGACCCAGCTTGATAGAGCCATCACCCACCACTCTCCTTCTGCTGTTCTCCTACTGGGTTTGGAGCCATACTGCACTGTCCTGCCAGTGTCTTCAGAGACGGGCCTGCAGCATGAGGCTCATCAGGCTCTCAGCGGCTACTAAGTACTCTGTTCCTGCAGCAACCCCTGCACAGGGTGAGCCAAAGCCTGGGCACTCTGGTCAGGTCTGAGGCCAGGTAGAGGATCGGGCAGCTGCCGAGCCCAGCAGGACACCAGTGCATACGACAAGGGCCTTTGGGATTGGCTCTGAGGCCAGGAGAGACAGACCACTCCGACACTCACTTGACGTAGTACTTATGCAGCAGACCCAGGTTCTCCTGGAACAGCCGCAGGTAGCTCTCCAGGGAGTTCTCGTTGAGGGCCAGGTACAGCCAGGCCCGGCCTGCAAACGAAGGCAGGAGTAACTGGCAGGAAGGCCTGGCAGGGCACTGGCTTTTACTTGCCAAGCAAGGGCAGAAAGCAAAGAAAGAGCAAGTGGGGGGAGGGGCACCCCAACAGCCTTCTCGCTTGGTGGGGGCATCATAACGCCTGAGCTCTTTGTCTTCCCAGTCAGACCCCAGCTGGCCAGGACGCTCTGCTAAGGGGGCAGATTGTGTACTTCAGATGGCTCTGCGCTATCTGTAGCTAACACTGATCCTAGCTCGGGGGGAACCAGACTCCGCATCATGTGCTCGGGCTGGGATCCGACAGGAGTCTGGTTCTTGTTGGCAGCTCACTCTCCTTCGCCCCATCGCGGCTGTGCCACTAACTGTCACATGCAGGGAGACAAGAAGCCTCGTGAAGGGTGCCGGCATTTTAACACCCCACTGCCCCCGGACACCACAAAGTAATCAGCCTCCCAGGGCTGACCCTGAGGCCAAGCCTGAGTCTCAAGCTACCCACAGAAAGGGTGGAGTGGGTCCTTGCCCAGTGTCTCCTCGTCACTACTCACTGCGCCCCAGGTTGGTGGCCACATGCTGCAGAACCTCGATCTGCTTGATGGCTTCTCTCCGGGTGAAATGCACCACGAGCACCCAGTAGCCAGAGGAGAGGTCTTGCAGGCTGAGGAAAGAGGACGGTGGCTGCTGGGAGCTGCACGGGGCTGCCCTGGGAAGCTGCAGTCAGCTGGCCCGGCAGCCTTCACGTCACTGCTCGAGGCAGGAAGTGATGGAGTCCCAGAGGGTCCCACAGGCAACCAGCATGCCTTCACACCATCGCTTCATCTGTGGCCAGCCCTCCCCCCAGCATTTTTGTCTGCACAGAGACGATTTCCTGGGATAACTGCAGACAGACTGCAGCCCACTTGAGTGGGACAAATCTCTTTCTGCCACGGGCAAAGAGAAAGGCGGAAAAGCTAGGGCTTTCTCTCTGCAGGCTACCCATGGCCCCGGCTGTGCCCCACGCGCTCCTGTCTTCAGAAACTTCCTCCACCTCACCCGTACAGCAGGGCGTGGTCCAGGTGCTCACAGAGACGCTGCAGGACCTTGTCGTGATTCCGGATGGCAGGGGTCTCGTCCTCACACGCAGCAAAGTAGCTCTGCAACTAAAAGGAAAAAAGCTCCCCTAAATCAGATATGGATAAAGAGGAGGGCTACACAAGTTCTGGAATCAAGGTAGCTGAGAAAACCATAGTGAAATGATGCATTTGTGATGACTAACAGAGACGTCTACCTCAAACTGCCCCGTCCCAAACTGATCTTGTATTGGAGGTTCCAGAGGGCAAAGGCTACACATCCTGACAACCTAGTCCACAAGAGGCCCTCAGTAAGCATTTTGCATGATGACAACTTGATGCACGGGTCTCAGGTGGTGTCAGGCTTCGGGCCAGAGCCACCACGTTGCATAGCTCCAGATGCACTACATATGGTGCTATCCATATAAATGCCACACACGTCCCGCGGTTGTGCAACACCCTGCTTGAAGCTGCCCTCTGCACGCACTAAGAGCTGAGGGACTGGGACACCTGGTCTGATGGCCTTCCTGCCAGAGGCTGACACAGGGCACTGGATTTGCCTGAGGAAACTGACATGGCTGGATATGGGTCTGGGTGCATGCCAGGCTCATCATGTTCAGCCCTACACCAAGAAGGACACTGTTCCCAGGCTGGACTGATAAAAAGAGATTTGGACGGTAGGTGAGGTGAACTGCAGCACTGTGCAAACCCCACCAGGCTAACAAGAGCAAGGGCAGCTCTGCTGGCCTGGTTAAGGCTAAGAAAGTTCAGATACTTGGACTGAGTTCTCTGCAACCCCAGTTACAGAGGGAGGGCCTCTTTCAAGCAAAGCCCTAGAAGAAAAGTCTCTCCAAGTTCACATTAGCTATATCCTTGCCAGTTGTTGCCCTTGCAATAGCCAGAAGGGAGAAGAACACATGAAAAGAGCACAGATCCCAGAATGCTCATCTTAGGGTTAAGCTCTTGGGACAAATGTGTTCTCAAGTGTTTTCTGGAAGCAGTGGTAGAGACGGCTGCCGCAGGCAAGATACATCAACCACACCAATAAGCATGTGCTCTTGGAGAGAGGCCAACGATTCAGTCCTCACAACAAAAATAGCCTCTCTTCTCTGTGGCCTGGAGAAAGCCGAGCAGCCCTGCTAGCTGGGAACAGACCTCAGGCCTGCGTGGTCTTCCCTGCCCTCCTCCCAGAGGCAGGCAAATCAGAGCACCAGAAGCAAAGATTTCTGGAGCTGAAAGAAACAGCAAGGAGCCTACGAAACTGCCCAACTCCCTCTCAGCAATGGCTGGAAGCATTCTTGCACACTGTAGTCTGAAGTACTGCAACACCGGTGGCAAGCTTTTTTTTTTTTTAATTTCAAAATCCAAGTAAATCTGAGCTCAGAAAGTCTTAGGCAGATGTTAGAGCTGGAAAGATCCTTAAGAGATCTAGTGCAATTTCCTCATTAAAACAGCAAAACAGAGGCTTATTCATTTTCCTGTCTACCGGCTTCACCGCTCGGCCACGACTACCGCTCAAATTTTCTTGATTATGCAAGTAGCCATATCCACCATAACACTCGAGGAACATGGAAAAGTATATATGTTTACTTATTTATTTTTAAGCGGAAAAGATGGCTAAGGCCAGAGGAGGTTAACTCCCTCAGTATGATTTTTAGCTAAGTGAAGGACATATGGCTGGAACTCAGACTCCTTTCTCGGGCCAAGATGCCCTTAAAGAAAAATTATTCTGAAAACAACATGTGCTCATTGTAAAAATGCAAGCAATGTGGAGATGTATATAAAGACCTCCCACTCCCCTGTTCCCCGCTGTCAACGGCTTGGTGTATGTGTGTCCTCCCGACTCCTTTCTTTTTCTTTTCTTTTTTTTTTAGCGGCAGAGTCTCACTCCGTTGCCCTGGCTAGAGTGAGTGCTGTGGCGTTAGCCTAGCTCACAGCAACCTCAAACTCCTGGGCTCAAGCGATCCTACTGCCTCAGCCTCCCGAGTAGCTGGGACTACAGGCATGCGCCACCATGCCCGGCTAATTTTTTCTCTATATATATTTTTAGTTGTCCGATCAATTTCTTTGTATTTTTAGTAGAGACGGGGTCTCGCTCTTGCTCAGGCTGGTCTCGAACTCCTGACCTTGAGCGATCCTCCCGCCTCGGCCTCCCAGAGTGCTAGGATTACAGGCGTGAGCCACCGCGCCCGGCCCCTCCGACTCCTTTCTTTTATACATAGACCTAAAAAAAAAAAGGAAAATAGGTTCCTGCTATACTCACTGTTCTGAAACTTGCTTTGCCTTAAAGATACATCCAACGTATATCTCCATGTCATTACATACAGATGCTATATTCTTTTTCATGGCCACACTGTATTCTAAAATATGATGTACTATACTTCAACCATTGTGAAATATGGATTTCATCTCCAATTCCTTGATATCACATATAATATTGCAATGACCATCGTGCAGTCCTCTGTGGGCATTTCTGTGTGGTGAGCGCTCAAGTGGGGCTGCTGAGTCGAGGGACAAACACATTTACAATCGACCCATCTAGAATGCTGGATCGATTTACACTCCCCCCATGCTGGCCAACACTGGATAGAATCAGTCTGATTTCTGCCAGTCCAGTTGGTGAAAATAGTACCTAATTGCTTTAAATTGCATTTCCCTGATTTAAAGTACAGTTGAACATCCTTATTAGCCATTTGGGTTTTTTCCCCCATGAACTGCCTATTCGTAACCTTTGCCCAGTCTTTTCCTGACTGCTTGTGTTTTTCTCAGTGACTCGGTGCAGCCCTTTAAGAATTCAACCCAGTTTGTTATGTGTTCTTCCCTCTAGGTGTCAAGTGACCTCTAAACGTCACTTATGTTTTTTCCCTAGTGAGAAATTTTTAATTCTTATGTAGTCAAATCTGTCAATCTTTTCCTTTGCAGTTGCCCATTTTTCCCAGTCTAATATTATAAAAGTACCTTTATTCTTTTATAGTTTTAGGACATTGCATTTTTGTTTTTTATGTTTAAATCTTTATACAAGGCATAAGGTAAGGATCTGGCTTTATTATTTTCTAGATATATAACCCATTTTCCTCATATTTGCTAATATTTATTAATGGTCCAGCCTCTTTGCTACTTATCTGTGATTTCATTTGCCCCTTTCTAGACTATTTTGCATTTTTCGTCTCCTGTCTGTTCCTGCGCCGGTCCCCCATTTTTAATTTTTTCACTTTATTCAGCATTTTGATATGGCCAGAACGAGTCCACCCCAGCCACCCCACTGTTCTTTTTCAAAACTGTCTTGACTATTCTAGCACATTCTTTTAATCGAATTTCATTACAATTCCCCTTTTGGATTTGCAATAGAATTATACTGAATTCAGAGATTATTTGGGGAGGAAATAATATTGCAATATTGAGTCTTTCTATCCAGGAACATGGAATTTTTTCTGCATTTATTTAGGTCTTCTTTTATATCCTTTGGTAAGTTTTATAGCTTTCTTTGGATATGTCTCATATATTTATCTCCAGGTGGGCTGCATGCCTACACATGGTATGAGTTAGAGAGCAATCTGCAAACTCGAAACAATTTCTGCAAAAAGTATGGAACAAAGGGTGTATACCACGTATACCACATGGAATGTGAAGGCTCTGGGGGCAGGAAATGTGGGTCTGGAGTCTGGCTCTGCTGCTACAAAGTTGGGCACCTTTGCCAAATTATTTAACTCTCTAACGCTCATTTTTTCTCATCCGTCAAATAGTTATAAAAGGACAGTTTAGAACTGAGCTGTCCAATATAGTAGTCACTAGCCACATGTGGCTATTTGAATTTAAATTAATTAAAATAAAACAAAATTAAAAATTCAGTTCTTCAGTTGCACCAGCCACATTTCAAATGCTCAATAGCCACAGATGGTTAGTGGCTACTGCAGGGGACAGTGCCGATAGAGAACATTTCCATCATTGTAGAAAGTTCTATTGGATAGTGCTGATTTAGAGGATCAAATGATAAAAAGCATGCGAAATGCTTAGCATAGATCCGGGTAGGCAGTGAGTGCTCAACAAACATTAGCTGACATTATTAATAACAAATCCATATGATACAGCACTTGGCTAAACATAAGTTCGGGTGCAAAGAAGACAAGATGATGTGCTCTGCTCTCGATAACGAATATTCTGTTTACCAGGTCATGAGTTCACAGCCTACTTACTCTTCAAGCACTCTTTTACAGCAAGCTGATAAAGATTTGCCATTATCTTAGGGTTGTGATACCCAACCGCTGGTCCGCAGAGCTCTCCCCCACCCCTTGCCATCCGTGAAAAAATTGTCTTCCGTGAAACCTGTCCCTGGTGCCAAAAAGGTTGGGGACCACTGTCTTAGGGGACATGGAGATCTTGAATCAATGCTACAACCCAGTATAGTTCTTGAAAGGAGCAGGCAGAAGAAAATACATCTACGAATCAATGACACAAGAACTTGAGGAGCTATGTCAACAGCTGGAGTTCATACTTTGGAAGCTGGGCAGCGAAGCACCACACCCAGGCAGAGGAGCAGCAGAGGTGTTCCCTCTCAGCCACAGCGAGGCAGCTGGTAACAAATTCCTGCTCCAGTAAGGACGGTGGCCTCTGAAAGAGCAGGAGCGGGAGGGAAGCAAATAACGGAGAAATGAGTGCCCCGAACAATGGAGTGAACAGGATGAATGTAACAAATATAACCTGGTTGAGCACAATGGCTCACACCTATCATCCTAGCACTTTGGGAGGCCGAGGCGGGAGGACTGCTGGAGGCCAGGAATTTGAGACCAGCCTGACCAACATAGTGAGACCCCATTTCTAGAAAAAATAGAAAAATTAGCCAGGTGTGGTGGTGCACACCTGTAGTCCCTGCTACGAGGGAGGCTGAGGCAGCAGGATCGCTTGAACCCAGGAGTTTGAGGTTGCTGTGAGCTGTGACGATGCCACTGCCCTCCAGCCTGGGCAACAGAGTGAGACCCTGTCTAAAAAATATATATATATATATATATATATATATAAATACACACACACACACACACACACACACACACCAGCCTGGAAGCACAACTGCCATCTTTTATGTCAAATTACTCTTCAGTTGCATTTAATACCTGCTGGTAGAGCGAATACCAGCCATAATCAGAGCCATCATTCATTAAGTGCATACGCTGTGCACTAGTACATCGGCAGAGCTCTTAACAGTGAGGATTCTGGAGTCAGACAACCCAGTTTGAATGAGTTCAATGAGGGACTCTGCTACTCACTCATTGAGTGACCTTGGGCAAGTTACTTAACCTGTCTAAACTCAGTTTCCTCGTCTGTAAATGGCTTTGTAACAGTACCCTCCCTATAGGTTGTCATGAGGGTTCAGATAATGCTTATACCATGCTTACCAAAGTACATGATACCTCATAAACACTTAATAAATGTTAGCAGCTATGATGATGATGATGATGACACATTTTACAAACAATTCAATCATCACAGTAACCCCATAAAGTAGGTCACAGAACTAGTAAGTGGCAGAGCCAGATTTTAAACTCAGGTCTTTTCGCCAAACCGGGGTTCAAGATCCCTGAATTAATAATGTATATAAAACGTTAGACTCTGTTTAAATCCCCTCCTAATATGTTTTAGGGGAACCCAAGAGAGAAAAATGCAGTTCCCTCTCCTTTAAATCGTGAGAACTAAAAAGCCCACAGTAGGTCTGAGCTCGGTGTCGTCTGCAGTTCTGCTTCCCGGGAGACAGAGCAGGAGAGAAGCCAGCACAGCCTCTGTAAGAAGAAAGCCCGCAGGTCATTCTCTCCGTCCTTGTCCCACACGGCATCGCCCTAGTGAGGAAGTGCCTTGTTTGGGAAAACAAGCTGCAGCTGCTCCAAGAGGCACTTTCCCCACTTCTGGGAAGAAATTCGTCCTGCTGATCAGACTGCCGAGCAGCTCTGTTTCCTTTCTGTTCACGCAGATTTGGGGAAAAGGCAGAACATTTTAGAGTCAGCAGGAGTCTGTCTGGAGCTGGGTGGCTGGTGGGCCCACCTCCTATTTTTGTAAATAAAGCTTTGTTAGAACACAGCCACATCCATCTGTTTATGTATCATCTATGGCTCTTTCGTGCCATCGTGCTATGACAGCAGAATTGGGTAGTGAGACAGAGACAGATATTTACTATCCAGCTCTTTACAGAAAAAGTGTGCTGACCCTCATTCTGGAGCCTTGAGCACAGGTGGCAAGGAATGCACACTTGTGGCCAGGCACAGTGGCACACCTATAAGCCCAGCACTTCGGAAGGCCGAGGCAAGAGGATCGCTTGAGGCCAGGATTTCAACCAGCCTGAGCAACATAGTGAGACTCCATCTCTACAAAAAAACTTAAAAAAAAAACTAGCTGGGCATGGTGGCTCACACCTATAGTCCCCTTTACTTGGAGCTAAGGCAGGAAGATTGCTTGAGCCCAGGAGTTTGAGGTTGCAGTTAGCTAAGATGATATCACTGCACTCCAGCCTGGGCAACAGCAACACTTTGTCTCTTAAAAATATATTAAAAAAAAAAAAAGAAGGAATGCACAGTTGTGACAGGCTGGGCTGGGGAGCTGCCTCTTACTCAAAGCTCAGTTCGGCAGTGGCCAGAAGGGGAGGTTAGAGCCTTGAAGAGTCATATCTTTCAACAAATAGTTACTGAGCACCTACTATGTATATATCAGATAAACTATGTGCAAACATATAGTATGGCATCAGGGAGTAATAAGTGCTATAAAGAAACAAAGCAGGGTATGGAGGTCTGTTACAAATAAGGGGCCAGAGAAGACCTCCCAGAGGAAATGACTGTGTGGCGTGTGGGGGAAGGGTATTCCAGGTAGAGGAACAGCAGGGGCCACAGTGAGGAGGCTGGAGCTCCGGGGGCAGGGGGTGGCAGCATGAGATGAGGCCAAGAAGGCAGCCAAGGGCCAGATCACGTACAGCCCGACAGGCCCTGGTGAGGACTGCACCGCATCGCCAGTTTGATGGGAAGTTTCTGGAAGGTGGAGAACAGGGACGTAACATAATCCAATGTCGATGGTACAGGCTGCTACAGCCTCTGTGTGGTGTGTGGACAGAAGGCCAAGGTGGAGGCAGAGAGAGAGACTGGCTCGAAGGCCATCCCCACTGCGGACAGGGGGGTACCGGGAGCAGGAGCTGGCTGCAGTGGAGGACGTGAGGAGGGTCAGGTTCAGGACCTGAAGGCGGTGCTCCCGGGATTCACTGATGGATCGGACTGGGGCCTGACAGACAGGGAGGAGCCAAGGGCGATTCCGAGGCTTTTGGTCTGAGCAGCTGAGGGACAGCACCATTTCTGGATCGGGTGGAGTTCTGTTCTGGCCGGGACAAGTTCAGAACACCTGTCAGATACCTAAGTGTATCTCCTCTCGGTTGGGAGACAGTTGTAAAAATGGGTCTGTAGTTCAGGGAGAGGTCGGGCCACCAGCCTTTGGGTGGCATTTAAAGCGTGGGAGTGCAGGAGGAGGAGCGTCTGGAGTGCCGAGCCGCCTGGGCCGCAGCTCAGACCAGGCGCCCTCACCCACACGGCACAACAGAGCACTCGGGGGAAGCGAGAACAATAACAGTGCCCAGGCCCCTTCCCAGACCAATGGAATCAGAACCTCTGGGGGCGGGGCCCAGGAACCAGCATTTCTTTTCACACCCGCCAGGGCTGAGGATCACTGCCTGAGGTCAAGGAGGCACAGCCAGCCAGGCGAGCAGAAAACCTGGACAGCGTGTGCTCCAGACACCGAGCAATGAGTTTCCCAAGGGAGGGCGAGACAGCCGAGGACCTAAAAGGGAGGTGCTGGGACAGCGAAGAAGCAACTTGGGTGCTGGGCATGGGCAACGTCATTCAGGGAGGGTGGGAGCTGATGTGGCTCCTGCTTTAAGCAAACAAGGTGTTTTTTTTTTTTTGAGACAGAGTCTCACTCTCTTGCCTGGGGCGAGTGCCCTGGCGTCAGCCTAGCTCACAGCAACCTCAAACTCCTGGGCTCAAGCGATCCTACTGTCTCAGCCTCCCGAGTAGCTGGGACTACAAGCATGCACCACCATGCCCGGCTAATTTTTTCTATATATATTTTTTTAGCTGTCCAATTAATTTCTTTCTATTTTTGGTAGAGACGGGGTCTCGCTCTTGCTCAGGCTGGTCTCAAACTCCTGAGCTCAGAATGATCCACCCCCCTCGGCCTCCCAGAGTGCTAGGATTACAGGCGTGAGCCACCGCGCCCGGCCTGCAAACAAGGTGTTTTAAAAAATGACACTGATGAGGCAGTTGGAACTCGAAAACTAACAGATGTTTGATGATATCAAGGTAAAATCATTGATTTTTGAAAGGTGTGATAGTGGTATTGGAGCGTGTGAGAAAAGACTCCTCGTCTTTGAGCAACACATACTGAAATATTTAGGGATGTCTGGAAGTCTGCTTCCAAACAGAGGGATGGGGCTATAGTTGACACCAACATGAGATAAGAGCTGAACACGGGGCTTCGGTATGCCGATTTTGGACAGAAAAGGCTGGGGGAGATGGAGAGCAAGAAGAGAAGAGGGGGGAGAGGGAGGGAGGGAAGGAAGGCAGGAAGGAGCCGGCAAACACAGAAAACCCCTTTGACCAGTTTTGCCAAAAGGGAGGCAGGAAAATGGGCGGAGTTAAGGAGCAGAGACAGGAAACTGGAAAGACAGGCTCCCCTGCCCTAGGGAGGGTGGCCGCGGTGGGAGCCCAGGCACAGGTGGGTCAGTATGCTCGATGGTGGGAGGACGAAAAAGGTCTCATCAGAAGAAAATTTCACAATCAGCAAGATCAGCTGAGAATGAAGAGAGGGATTGAGACTTAGAGTAATTTTTTTTAAATGTCATGATTTCCCTAAGTCCGTGAACTCAGAGGCCTCCGTCCCAGAGGCCTGTCTCCAGGCCACACTCCGCACCAGCTGAGCGGCTCTTCTGTCCCTGCTCCTGATTTTTCGGGTGTGCTCGGGCACCAGCGCCGGGAGGAGTGGGCTCTGCACATGCCAGACTCTCCCAAAGCCAGGAGGATGGTGCTCCCTGAGTGCTCTGGGAAGAAAGGCCATCTTAAGACTGCGCCAGGTCCCATGGCTTCGGGGAAATGTGGGTGGCACACTCCAGCAAGCCAAGGAACGCCTGACTCAGAGCATTTTAATTAGGGTGAGTCCCACTCCTGTTCTGAGCTGCTACAGCCTCTCTCTCTTACCTACACACAACCACAAAACAATTTCTAGTACTAAGGTTAGTACTAAGAAATCCTTCTAAACTGGTCCCTAATAGATAACTCAAAGGTACCTGTGAAAGATTACAAATGGCCAAATGAAAATGAGGCAGTCCAGGTGACCTCCTTTCTTTCTCCCTGGTCAGTCAGGACCACAGAGGCTGCAACACTGCGCCGGCCCAACAGATGGAAGATCTGGATTCCAGCTCTGCTACCCACTTACAGGCTGCACTGGAGAGGCTCAGGGGAGGGGCACCACACTTCCGTATTTACAGAGCAGGATAAAAATCCCTGCTCCAACATCAGGTGAGGCTGGACAGACACAAGGCTGTAAACATGCCTGCTTTAACTGCCTGACCACCACTGGGCTGCACCGCTGCACCTGCTCCACCCCTGCTCACCCACAGAGGATGCAGACCCACGGATCAGGAGAAAGCAGCCTGGCATTGGCAGCTCTCTGCTGCTGCCCAGGAGGAGGTCACCAGGTAACAGCAGTCTCCCTCCTGGCTCCATGGAGACCAGATATATTTAGACAGAACATTTCGAACAGTCTCAGCAGTACAGGTCTAGGAGATGGAAATCCAAAAGTAATAAAGACCCCAAGAATGGGTGGACTGTCACCTTATCTCAAATCACCTCTTTTAAGAGTTAAATCAATTTCCTTGGCTGTGCAGAAGCCTTTTAATTTGATCAGGTCCCATTTATTTATTTTGGTTGTTGCTGTGATTGCCTTTGGGGTCTTCTTCATAAATTCTTTGCCTAGGCCAATGTCTAGAAGAGTGTTTCCAACTTCTTCCTCTAGAATTCTAATAGTTTCACTTCTTAGGTTTAAATCTGTTACCCAGCATGAGTTGATTTTTGTGAGAGGTGAAAGGTGT
>RJWJ010009687.1:0-49226 GCA_004363605.1 Indri indri | reverse complement strand
ACAGAAGGTCTATGTCCATGCCTATATATCAGGTAAGCAAATAGTCTTCTGGCTATACAAGAAGAAATTGATGCTCATCTTATAATAATTTGCTTTAACAAGAGATCTTTACTTTGTTTTTACTTTCCTTCTTGTCATGGGTCATTTAAACATCTGTTCTTATGACACAGGAGTTTTCCAGATGGATGTGTGTTTGTTGCTCTGTCAGAAAAATCTAATTTTATAAAGGAAGTAGCATAATGACCAAAGTGTTCTGTAGTCCTCTCTACACCCTGATATCAATGTGAAAAATCCTTTGGCTATCTCTACAATAAAGCTAACCAACATCAGTCTGTTTTATAACATGGCCTTATTACAATCAGGCTAGTTATCCTTAGCTTTCTTCTGCACATTTTCCGTTGTTCCATCTTCTAGGCTTATGCTTTTCCCTTTCAATATAATTACCATCCATCCATTCATTACAGGTGGAACCCAAAACTTCTTTAGTCATTTTATAAAGACATTTTACTGAAGGCAGGATATTCATAAGAGAAAGAACAAGGACTTTGGATCCAGATGGCTCCAAGTTTGATTCTTGGATCCACTACTGACTTAATGAGAGCCATTTAGCAAGTTACTTAATCCTTCTGAAGGATAACTTTCTCATCTATAACATAGAAGTGATGTGTATCTTATAGAGCTTTTGTAAAGATTAGATGAGGTAAAATTTGCCTGGCACTCAAATTTTAGATATCTATATTCTGCCTATTTATGATAGTTTTTTTCCTTAAGCAAAGGGAGTTTATTGATATCAAGTTTATTCATGCCCATAATTGAAATATCCACATTATTATACAAGATTTCCTTGTGACATACACTGGTCCTCCACCAGTCTTGCCTAACTCCCTGCTGTGGGAAGCCACTTTCAACTGTTTTAGCTATTTCTTTTTGGGTTTACTTCCAGACACCTCGAAAATCTTATTTTGCAACTTGTTGATCTAGTGGTTTTAGGTATTATATGATGATATGGAGAATGAGAATGAAATTTGCATTTAAAGTACCTCCTTATCCTCATCTCTCTCTCACACACCCCATCCCCTTACACACTTTCTCTTCCCATGCTGCCTTTCTCTTATTATAATTATATCATAATTTTAATTAAATCAATATTCAGGACTTACATTATTATGACTATATAAATACTAACCATAGGTTAGTAAGACTTAAGACATAATAACTTTTTTTTTTTTCCAAAAGTGAGTAATTATTTTCTCTGGAGTTATAAATATATTAAATATATTGTTTACTCTTTTTTGGTTTAGTTTTATGTCTACTTGTTACTAATTGAGGGCCCAAATCTCTATCACATGTCCAAGTGACATGTTAATTTCATATTACTAAAGAAATCTCTCCTGGAACTTTCTGACCTGCTTTCATCTGGGCCAGTTGTCCTCTGTGCCTCGTACGCAACTATTTTCTTCTGATTCCTACTTCCACTATCATCCTAAGTATATACTTTTTTGCCATTTTTGTGTGTTGATCCTTGTTTTGTATACCATACCATATTGTGGTAGAGCACATTTTCCAATAATTTTCTGAGCATGGGTTCATGGATGTAACTTTGTTGATACATGTCTGCTGAGTTTTGTATTTCATCCTTACAGTAGTTGATAGTTTTCTAGATAAAGAATTTTACACTGGAAAACATTTACCTTTAGGAAATGGATTTAGTGCTAATCTATGCTAAATAAAGCTAAGATGACAGAAATTCCTTGGTGTAATGTAGAAGAAAGAATAAAAAATTATTGAGAGATAAGAATGTTGGAGTAATTTATTATGTGTAAACTGTTCACTTGTCCCAAGAGGGCCAGAAGACATTACTTTCATTCAGCTATTAGATATAAAATGATGGGAAAAGCACAAGAATCTGTAAAAAGCACTATAGAAGACTTTCTCTGGGATGTAGTTGGGCATGTTCATTCCTGACATTATTGTTGGGGTAGGCTGTCTGAGTTCAGTGGGGATGTTGAAATTCTGTAGGGGGAAGAGGCTAAACAGCATATGTTATATGCCGGAGGCAAGGTGAATATAGTTACTCTATTAGCTAATCAGGCCCATAGTGAACTTTAATGACAGCTAAGTGATCATGGAATCCTGGAATCGAAAAAGATGGCTAGGCCACTAAAATCCCACTAATCTCTATTAAAACAATATAAAACTCTAGGCTTTCTAAATAGAGGTATTATTTTCAGCCTTGAGTCATCTCATTTAGAGCGAGGACTCTCCAGATAAATAAGGCAATGGGTTCTCTTTAAAAAACATCCTGTGTTGGGCCGGGCGCGGTGGCTCACGCCTGTAATCCTAGCACTCTGGGAGGCCGAGGCGGGCGGATTGTTTGAGCTCAGGAGTTCGAAACCAGCCTGAGCAAGAGTGAGACACCGTCTCTACTAAAAATAGAAAGAAATTAATCGGACAACTAAAAATATATAGAGAAAATTAGCCAGGCATGGTGGCGCATGCCTGTAGTCCCAGCTAGTCAGGAGGCTAAGGCAGAAGGATCGCTTGAGCCCAGGAGTTTGAGGTTGCCGTGAGCTAGGCTGACACCACGGCACTCACTCTAGCCCGGGCAACAGAGCGAGACTCTGTCTCAAAAATAAAATAAAATAAAATAAAATAAAATAAAAACATCCTGTGTCAATATCACCCATATTTATTTAAATCTTCTAGCCTTCCACAAAAGGATTTGTAGCTATTGTGCCCTGAGGAAAGTGAAATATCCAGGCCTTGTGAGGGTTGTTATATATAGACTGAGCCCAAGACCAATCCCTGGGAACCATCATCTCTCTATGATCCGTTGGTCAGGTGGATGTCAGTGGATTAGTGCGGTACTGTTCAAAGACCATTCCATGTTGGTTCTAATGAATCCCCAAACCTATACTGTTTACTTAGTTCCTGTCTGGATAATTGGATTAAATATATTCAGAAAATGGCAGATTTCCCAATCTTTCCCCAACACATACTGTTAAAACTATTATAGTGGGAAGGGCAAAGTAGAAGCTTGTAGACCATGCCCCTTAACAAAATGATAACTAAAAAGCAATGATACATCTGTGGGAGACTTTCAAAAATGAGAGCCAACATCAAGAACTTAGATACAGTGGTGACAATTTCTAGGATAGCTCCATTAATCTTACCCGTAGTTTGTGCAGAAGGCAGATAGGTAGGCCCTATGGAATGATAATGAATTACAATAATTATAAGCCTATCAGATTCCAGTTCAGCACTGTTTCATATAGTTTGCTTTAAATGGGACAAATCAACACAAATCTGGCAGTTGGTTTGCTATGTAGATATAAATGTATTAATAGTATTTTTTTTAATTTCTACTCTATTAAGCAGAGATCACCTGAAGAGATTTGCTTTCACTTGGTAGAGATAAATGTAAACTTTCACCTTTACCATCGTCAGCCCTCTAGCTCTATGTCATAATTTAGTCCTCAGGACTTTTTATCATTTCATTGTCTTTGAGGATATCATGCTGGTCTATTTTTGTCATTTTATCATCCTTAGGACATAACTCCTCTATTAAATCAATCATGCTGGTAGGATCATGTAAGCAGAATGCAGCAGTAATAGTAAATAAATATTTTGGTAATACCTCCATGTGAGAGAGGATGGAATACATATCACACAAAATTCAAACATCTACTATTTTCATAAAATTTCTGGGAGTCCAGTGATCCTGGGCTTATAAAGATGTCTCTTTCAAAATAAAAGCCTATGAATAATCCACTTTATCCTCTACCCGTGAGGAAGAAACACAATCATTTGTGGGCTTATTTGGATTAATATATAGCACATGTGCATATGTAGCTCTGACGTGTTTACTAAGTGAACTGCTTACAAAATTGTTTACAAATTGTGGGGCCAGATTTAGGAAAGCATTCCAGCTGCAGTACAAGCAGTTCTTCCCCTTGGTCCCTACGAATAAACAGATCCAATGGGGCTTGTGATACATTTGGCAGATTGGTGTGTTGTGGAAGCTCAACTAAGAGAACTACAGAAGAGACCACTGAGGTTTTATTGCAAAGTCATGTCATCTTCAGCTATTCTTAGCTTATTACTGGTCTTGAGTAGACTATGAGCAGGTGACCACAATCTAAGCCCCTAAAATGAACTGTCTTCCAAGCATAAAGTCAGGTATACTGAGCAGTTCTCCATCAACAAATTGAAATGGCAAACATAAATTCCAGATTTATCGGGTTCTGAAGGCACAAGAAAGTTATATGAGCAGGTGGCTGATCCTGATGTAACTGCTCCCATGGCTGTGCATCTGACCCCCAGAATGGCCTTAAGACAGTGTTCCTATGAACAGGTGACTTGAAGGTGGAGGATTTGTGTCTGTTTTAAAGATGATAGATTGCTAACATCAGATGGCAGAGGAATGATTTACTGTAAACTTACCTGAGGAGTCTTATAGAAGGGAAAGGAAAAATCTCTTAGTGAGAAGAACTACCAGTTTATACCAATTCATGGATAGTAGTTGATGACTAGGTTGGATAGTCAGGGATTTGGAAAGAATAATGCAGGAGGACTGGTACTGAGTTGTTTTGGGAAAGAGAAATGTGGATGGGTCTTTTGGAATGAATCCAGAGTATGAGAACATTTGTGCCCTGGGTGAAAACTCATCCAAAGGACTCCTCTGTGGACGAGTCTTTTAGTAGTCTTTCAGACAAGATTCCCCTGTGGATGTCAATCACATCTTTTCTTACTCAATCCAGTACTTGTTTAATGAGCCTATAAATGATGTGGTCATAATAACAGACATTGAGGTCGTATTTGGACTCAACAACATGGAATTCCCCTAACTGCAACTGATTGCTACTACATATGGCAGCTCGGCTTGCTAGAATCAGCAACAAAAGTTGAGCCCCTGCTATTTTATTTCCTGAAAAAGCTAGCTTATGTTTGAAAATTTTTTACATTGAACATTTTCCGTCGCAGAAAGTGCAGTGATTTGGCTTCACCAGGATCAACTTTTAGGACATATATTTGTCTTCCTCATCCATTATGCTTCTGGCACAACTTTCATCATCTTGGTCTTACTGATTGACTTATCCACCACTGTGATGTCAAACATAACATTAATTCTGACCAAGGAACTCATTTAATAGCAAAAGGAGACAGTGGGTCAACATTCAAAGAATTCCCTTGTATTATTATGTATTCTATCTCCTAGGAGTAGCTGGCTTTATAGAATGGCTTGTAGTCACTGAGCAATTGGGAGATAATTAAGAATGCTTGCAAAACTTCCGTATATAGAGCTGCTACTTTTTTAGACTAAACATACGGATTTGGACCCCAAGGAACAAAAATGGAGTTGTTATTTCTTACCTTTAGACCTAATAGCCCACTTTATGTCTCCAAAACTTTGGATTTTGTTGGTTTAAAAATTTTGATACCAAAGGAGGAATTTTTCAGCAGGAGACATAAAAATGGTGCCACTAAATCTGGCATTGGACCTGCCACTTTTCCATTTTGAACTCTCTTCCATGTCACTAAACAATTGGGCAACAAAGAAGTAATAATGTTGGCTTGGGGGATATACCCTTACTTCCAGGAAGACACAGGGTTGCTGCTACAAAGTGAAGGCAGGGAGGAGTGTGGAACCATGGTTTTTTACTAGTGATATTTTCAGTGTGTTAGATTTATAAAGATAAAGCACTGGCCGGACCAACAGACTTCTTATTTAAGATGGCTTGGGGTAATCCTCGTCAGGCAAAGACTTTTGGACAAAGCACAGATTGATGGCAAAGGACAATAGAGGAATTAGATCATAAATAACCACTCTAACCTGCTAATTGCTTGCAGAAATGTCTTTGGTCTCTTCTATTGTTCCCCTTCTATTTTATATAACATGTCATGTTGGTGGTTGAATTACAATTTAGTTTGTAGACTGGAATATAAGGACACTAATCTGAGGGAACCAAGAGAAAACATAAACATTACCCAAAGATTCTTGACTTAGAGCTAGATTCGATAAATGTTAATACTTTGAAATTTCCCTACTTGGGAATAAGATTCTTAATGTTTGAAGAATAGCTGCACCAGGTTACATAAAGATAGCTTATTGATATTATTGCGTTGAAGACACTTATGTGATGATATAGGTATCCATCACCTGTAGGTGGTGCCGATCATTTTTTGACTATATTTGGTTAAATCCTGCATTATGCATCTTGCCTTGTCTACACGGATGTCTGAACTCAAATTTAATTCTCCAATATCAGTCCTCCTCACAGCTAAGACTACGACTGTGGATGTTATGAGACGGCATGCCTGTATACTATTTCACTCCAGGGGTGAGGCTGTGAAGGGGAGCTTTTATTTTGCTGTTGCAAATGTTGACAGGCATAACCTGGCTTGAGGGTGGCAGTGGTTGAAAGACAGATTTCATGAAAGTTCTGGCAGCAGATATGGTTGCCATAAAATTTAATTCATAATATTTAGTATTTGGTGGTGGCAGTGGTAGCAGCAGCAGTAGTGTCAACAAAAGTTATCTCATTAGCCCAGTTTTATAGTATGGTTTTAGGCATTTTCCTTAAAATTTAAACTTAATACTGTTTTCCCATTTCCACCAACATTTCCTGAGCTACCTAATATTCTTTACTCAATTCTTTCCCTAGAGTGTATTCTATCATTTCCAACAAAAAACCTCTAATCAAAATATGCCATGTCATTCATATTTTTATTTTTATATAGTAGCCTAAATTTAAAGTACCTGCCTTTACATGGATCAAAATGAGTAAAAGAATGTTAAAGTGAAAAACTAGGGTTTTCTGTAAGATATTCATTTATTTCTTCTCCATTTGTTTATTCAAGATATATTTGTTGGATATGTGCTGTGTACAAGGTGACATTATTTGATCTCAGGAAGAAATTAACATAAATTTCCACGTGGGTAGGTAGGGAGTGATGGGGACCTACCTGAGTTAGGATGCTAGATTACTGTTGCGAAAGGAAGCTAGCATGAGTATATGGCAAGCCCAGGAATAAAATCAGCAATCTTAAGAATTAAAAGTAACAAGTTTAATCAGTATCTTGACCATACTAGGCAGTCATTGATATTAAAGACCTACATGTAAAGGTTGAGCATCAGGTGAACATCAGGCTGTGTCCTGGGAGACTAGGTAGGGAGGATTGCGATCCAAGGCTCCAGCTGGTGACAAGGGAACAGAGCATCTTATTATCCCCCCAGAGTTTGAGAAGCCCTGGGATCTGGATATGAGCTCCGGATGGTAGGAGGCTAGACAGCTGGGCAGACTGGCTACTCGCTGGCTATTCCCAAAGCAGTGACAGACAACAATCAATGAAACACTAGGAGCCCCAACCACTGGAAGGAGGGCCCTAGAAGTTAAAATTTGTTGATTAATGGACTGAAAGTTCTTCTGGGTCCAGAGAGGGAGGCACAGCCTTCACAAGACCAGGAGCTTATTGATAGCTAGGATTTGCACAAAGCTCCCTGCTGGGTACTAAGGAGAATTAAAAGAAAGTTTGTCTGAGTTTCTTACATTACTTAGAGAATTTCACTTAATACACGAACAATTTTACATAAAATGTTCAATTGCCTATGTCTTTTCTGATTAGCCAAACACATCATGATTTTTGAAAAATTATAAGTTAATTTGTAATTGTACATTTATGGGATACAAAGGGATGCTATGCTTTATGGCTACAATAGGGAATAGATTTTCTTTTTGCTTAGACAACAGATTTATTTTCCCACAGTCCCCAGAGGCTGATAAGTCTGAGATCAATGTGCTGGCAGACGTGGTTCCTGGTGATGCCTATTTCCAGCTTACAGCCGGCCACCTATCTGTGTCCTCACATGGTGGACCGATATCTCTCTTTCTCTCTTTCTCCTGTTATAAAACAATGCAGAATAGTTAAATCAAGCTAGTTATCATATCCATCACCTCAAATACTTAACAAATTTTGTGGTGAGAACATTTAAAATGTACTCTCGATGATTTTTAAATATACAATACTTTATTATTAATTATATTCATTATGTTGTGCAATAAAACTGAAAAAAACCCATATTCCTCTGTCTGAGATTTTGTACCCTTTGTCATCATCTTTCCATTCTCCCTGCCCGCCAGTCTTTGTAACCCCCTTTGTCCCCTCTGTTGCTATGAGTTTGATTGTTTTAGAGTCTACATATAAATGAGAACATGTAGTATTTATCTTTGTGTGCCTGGCTTATTTCTCTTAGCATAATGATTTCCAATTCCACTCATGTCATTGCAAATGACAGAATTTCCTTCTTTTTGAGGCTAAATAGTATTCTATTGTGTATATATGCCACATTTTCTTTATCCAGTCACTCATTGGTGGACACTTAGGTTGATTCCATAGCTTGGCTACTGTGAATAATGCTGCAGTGAATAGTGCTCCAATGGGAGTGCAGCTGTCTCTCCGACAAACTGATTTCAAATCTTTTGGGTAAATACCCACAAGTGGGATTGCTGGATCATGATTAATTTCTTTTTAAGTATCTGTGTTTGTACACTCTATCCTTTTCCATCCTTCTTTTAATAAGCATTTTATTTCATAATAATTTTAGATCTACAGAAGAGAATTGCAAAGATAATACACAGGGTGTCAATATATCTTTTATCTAGTCTCGCCTAATGTAAACATCCTTAATTTATTATATTTTTAAAAACTAGGTAACAATATATTCCCACTAACTAAACTTTGGGATTTATTCAAACTTCACCAGTTTTTTTACATCAATGCCATTTTTCTGCCCCAGGATCCAATGCAGGATACCACATTACATTTAGTTATCGTATCTCCCTGGTTTTCCTTGATCCATGCCAATTTCCCAGTCTTTCCTTGTTTTTCATGACCTTGACAGTTTTGAGCAACACTGGTCAGGTAGGTATCTTGTAGAATGTCTGTTTATTTGGATTTGTCTGATGTATTTCTCATGGTTAGACTGGGTTATGGTTTTGGGAAGAATACCACAGTGATGAGATGCCCTTCTCATCACACAATATTAAGGAACACATGATACTAACGTGAATTCTCACTGGTGATGTTAACCTTGATCACTTAATTAAGGTGGTGTCTACCAGGTTTATTCACTGTAAAGCCACTATTTCTTCCTCTTCATCTACTCTATTCTTTGAAAACAAAATAGTAAGCCCCACCCACACTCAAATCCTCCCTCTCTCCTCCATAACTTTAGGAGAACTCCAAAGCAAGTTTCATTTTGATCTCTAAAAGTTATACTAATATATCACCAAAAAAGGAAAAAAATATGTTTTGAGAGAAACTATACTAGTACTTTACTTATTGAATATAATATTTTATATAGTGGGTTATCTAATATGTTTTGGATAATTTTTGGTATCAATTTATTACATGGACAAAGAAAGTCTAATTTCACTTACAATTTATTTTGCTTCTCCAAGAAAAGTACAGTAGATCTGTCACTATTGCTTGATTATTTTAAAATCTGAGAATCAATTGTTTTAAAGTATATTCTAAAACATGCTTCCGGAAGATGAATTTTGGAAAAAATCAAGCTAAAATAAAATTCATGGCTTAGTTTTGATTTAACAGAGATTCTATAATTGCATTAATTTCTCTTTTACTAGATACGGTTTTTATTTTTTCTAAATGATGCAAAACACTTCAAGGTGTGAAAAATAGTGTTAGCAGTGATATGAGACTAATTAGAAGAAAAAGTGATCTAAATTTAGAGATAATAAATTATAATTTATATTACCCAGAGAGGAAAATTTATATTGGCTTGAAATCGTGTGGCTATTTTTTGTTTCATTACATTGAAGTTGGTTTTAATTGTGATTAATTTGATATTATCACTGAACGTAAAGTCCATTTATTAATGTCCCTTTTTCTTTAGCTTTCTCAGTAAAAATTACATTTTTTTCAGAAGTGATGCATTACTGATGATGAGATTTAGACTAGCAAATTTCCTTGCAAAAAAACTATTTTTTCCATTCTAAGTTGGAGAAAAACTGCAAGCTCTTTGGCTGTCCGAAACACATGTCGAATCAATTTTCAGCTGCATTTAAGTTAATTAACAGCAAGAGGTCAAAGAAATTAAATTTCTGAAATAATTATTGCATAACATTTTAAAATGATTTGTTATTAACATTTAGCAATGTTAAAAATTATTTAAATTTAAGGAGATTTACAGTAGGAATTTATTAAAAATCACTTAAGGAAAAAGACATTGCTATAGTTTGGATGTTTGTCCTCTCAAACCTCAGGTTGAAATTTGATCTCCAGTGTTCGAGGTGGAGCCTAATGGGAGGTGTTTGGATCATGGGGGCAGATTCCTCATGAGTGGCTTGGTTCAGTCCTTGTGATAATCAGTGAGTTCTCACTCTATTAGTTCCCCTGAGAGCTGGTTGTTATAATAAAAAGAGCCTGGCACCTCCCTGCCTCTTGCTTCCTCTCTTGCCATGTGATCTCTGCACACTCTGGCTACCTTTTGCCTCCCACCATGAGTGGGAGCAGCCTGAAACCCTCACCAGAAGCAATTGCTGGCACCATGCTTCTTGTATAGTCTGCAGAACTGTGAACCAAATAAACCTTTTTTCTTCATAAACTACCAAGTCTCAGGCAGGAATTCCTTTATAACAACACTAAACCAACTATGACAGACATAAAAAATAAATTTAGAGAAATATGTTAATTTTAATATGAATAGAATGATGAAGACTCATAATTCTTATATTCTTTAACAACCTGCCTATTGTCCTTTTTCTTGTACATATACCATAGACAAAAGGGGAAGAATTATGTTTCTTTTTAACGATAGAATACAGAAGCACCATGTTGATTATATACAGAAAAAAATCTTAGGTGTCCTTTAAAAATCAGTGAAACTAGTCAATATTTATGACCTACCTACTAGGTGAATATCTCCTTATAGGGCTAACATTAGAATAATCATAATTTCTACTGTCAAGAAATTCATAATGTAATTGAATAAATGAGATTTAAATATATGTAGCTAAATAACAGAGAACATGTAGAGAAGATATCAAAAGAGTCCATTGAAAGTCAAATTAAGTTGATGCAACAATTGCTATAGGAATTCAGAGAAGGGATAGATCACTTAATACATGATTGGTCTGGAATGGTACACTTTTCACTAGGAAATGCAGGTATTTGGTTCTGAATGTCCTTTCTTGGGCTAGAATGGTAAGATAACAGCTACTATGGGCTGAATTTTAAAACTTCGTGTTTAAAAATATATATAGCTTGGAAACTTCAATTTTTAAATATCACTGTTAGCTGGAAATGTAAAATGAACAGTCAGATATTAAAGTACTATGATTTTAGCTGCCATTAATTTAAAGAATGAAGTGAAATATGAGCTGTTTAGAAAAATAAAATATTTGACTCTATATGGAAGAAGATCTCTATCTACAGAACATTCTGGGCATTTGTAATAAAAAGTTCCGGGGTTACTTATGACCCTGAGAATAAATAAGTTGGTTGATGCAGAGGCCTTGTATAAGGAAATAGTTGGCAATGAGGCTAGGAACTTGGAATATTCCTTGGAAAGGTCAAAGGTAAGAGATCCTGAATACCCAGATTAATTTAAGGTATGAGAATGAAGGATTGTGGAAGAAATAGATGACATGAAAGAAAAAAGTTGTAATAAATAATGACAATGTTTCATTGTTTCCAGACATGTGTACATCAGTTGTCATGAGGCATCTTTCCGTGGACCCTCCACCCCAACTAAAGGCCTGTCATCCTATTAACCATCCAAGGCCAGTTGTATGCAGAGGTGAACTAATTTATGGGTTGGTAAATTGGCAAATGTGTAAATGTGTCTACTATGTCAAACTCAGAGATTCCTTTAGTTTAAAATTAAAATACAAATGCATTTGAGAAGGGTAATGAATTCGGGCATATCTGTCCCTTCTACCTCAGTGTCAATGCTTTCTATACAAACTTCTTCCAAAGAGTAAGATTAGAGGGTGTGAAAGAGAAGGCAGGGGGCAAAGAGGGTTTGGTACAGCATATTAGCGTCAGCTCAATCTTTTGTTAATCATAGGTGAGTAAAGACATGAAAAAAATGCTAATATGAGGGAATAAAATATACAAGACCATTCTTCTGTTTCCAGCCATACTACCTCAAATTTTTCTGGAGCCAGCTGAGTACCACTCTCCCAAAATTGCATTGTTGGATAACTCTTATTATTTTAGTAAATGTACCATGGGATAATCAGTTGAGTGATTTCAGCATTAAACTAATCAGATACCTGCTCCCTGAAATGGAGGTCTTGAAGAATCGCCAGAAAGATGATGAGAAGTTTTCCTTGTATTACCAGATTTTATTTTTTATTTAGTTGTTTTTATATAAGGAGGGCTGACAATATTTTCTTTCCAGTTCCCTGGGACTAAAAGTCACTTTTAGAGTATAATCTCTTGATGGCTCTATTATCCATTCTGATTGTAGCCTTGAACTTTAAAAATTTACCTTGCTTTTCATTGGAAAACCTAGACATCTTGTTTCAAATATGTTTTTCTTGGATAGGAGGGATAAGCAGGCAGAGAATGATGTATGAGTTCTGAAACTTCTTGACTAGAGATATTTTGGAACTTTCATTTTTGAAATATCAATGTTATCTGGAAACAAAATGGGCAGTAAGATGTTGAAGTACAAGAATTTTAATTATCAATTCAAAAATACAGCTCTTAGTCAAGGTCTGAAATGATTTATGCAACTATTAAAAATTGCACATGGCCTTATTTTGTTATTACAGTTTCTGGTTGTTATGAATTTGATTTTGCCCATGTTTGGTCAAGTTGACAAGTTTCTAAGAATTCTTCGACATTCCAGGCTTATTGCTTGTTAAGGGCCTGCCAAGTCACTGAGCACACAAGGCTGCTCGTGGCAAAGCATTTGCTTCAATATTTAGCATCATATTCTCTCAAATGGGTCAGAAGGACCAGCTGGAGAACACAAGATACGTGGCAGACATTTCATCCAGCTTTGTAAGTTATGTGTGAAAAACAAGGATAAAAGCTTGACTGGGTATAGGGTGATCAGTGATGAGATAGCTAGCCTGACACAGGTGTGATTTAAGTAGGGCATGAATGAAGCCCTTTATCAGATTTCTATGGCCATAATAATGCAGTACAGAAATAATAAGTATTTATTTAGCTTCCAAGCCTGCAGGTTGATAATTTAATCTTGGCTCAGCCGGACAGTTGTTCTTCCCGTTGTGACTGAGCTCATTCACATGTCTGGGTATCAGCAGGAGTGACTGGGCCACTAGACTGCCACAAATCCCATATCCTCCATCAGGTCAGTCTGGACATATTCTCATGGCAAAGGTGGAACACAAGAACATTCTCATGGCCTCTTGAAGTGCAGGCTCAGAACTAGCACACTATTCACTTCTAAAGCATTTAATTGGCCAGAATAGGTCATAAAGCTAGTCCAGATTTCAGGAATAATGAGATAGTCTTCTCTGCTTATTGGGAGAGGTTGCAAAGAGGTACTAAAATTGGGTCCATGAAAGAAACAAATCTACCACCAAACCCTGAGCTCCAAGGACTGTGCTTACAAGTCTGTCCAGGTGATTCTCAACTAGGACAATCCAGGCCAGTGTGGCCTAAGGACATGAGCTTTGATTGCTGGTTATTCTCAGTCCAGGGTAGATAAGCAGGTACCTTTGTAAGATTTACAATGGTGACAGATAATAACCAGAGAGAACCAGAGATTTATGTATATGCTGTCATGGTGGATATGAACAGTAAGATGTTTATTAAATAACCTTAAAAGTTGAGCATCATGAAAATGTGTTGATCTTTTCAAATGGGCTTGTTAAAAAGGAAAAGGAATCGAAAATTGTGTTATTTTTTTTTATTCTTATAATATTTGTATACTTGAGGGATTCATTTTTCAAAAGACGTTTATTATGTACCTTTCATATATCAAGCAGCACTAGACACAGAGGATATAAAGTTAAATGAGAGGTTAAGAAAAAGAACTGTCAGTGACCCAAATTAACTAGGTGCTGGGTATTTCCAGGTGTCAGCTCTGCTTTTCTCTCCTCTTCAATTTTGTTATCGTCTACTTTTTCCTGTTTTTGTGTGTTCTCTCCCAGTTATAGTGATTGGCTCAAGAATGGGCATGTGACACAGGTCACCAATTAATGCTTTTTGCATGTGTTTTTCCGCTTGGATCTGTGTAGTAAGAGCCCTTGTTATTTTGGTTGGGATCTGGTAGGATTCAGTTCCAGAACTGTCAATGTATGTTCTCTGCCTCACAGAGAGAGCTGTCTGGGGAAGGAAAGGATGGAGGGGCTGTACTGTACATGAAGCAGAGCTGAGAAGGAATGTCCTGATAAGCTTCAAGTCTCTGTCTGCATGGTTCTGAGACCAGCCTCATCTCTTACTCTTATGTTGTTTGGTTGCATCAGCTGAACAATTCTCCCTTTCTAAGTGAAGATAGTTTGAGTTGACTTCCCTTTACTTGCAAACCAAAGATCCTAACTAATAATGGGAACTAGCATCCAGTAAGCATGTATATATCAATTATCATAGATTGACTAGAAGAATATCATCTTCTGATAGGATAAGTTCTAGCTGCAGAATGCGTGATATGTGATGATGATGATGATGGTAATGACAGGAAAAAGAACAGAAAGAGTAGTAGGAGAAAATGTTAACAATAATCTTGCTAA
This sequence comes from Indri indri, assembly GCA_004363605.1. Taxonomy (NCBI): domain Eukaryota; kingdom Metazoa; phylum Chordata; class Mammalia; order Primates; family Indriidae; genus Indri; species Indri indri. The sequence goes on along the minus strand of RJWJ010009687.1, from coordinate 34,494 downwards.
CAATCTACTGATTTTTTAATTATACCAAACATTTTTTTTCTAAATATGTCACTTGTATTAACTCCTTTAACCTTACAGCATCCATATGAGATGTGTACTATTTTTATCCTATATTTATAGATGATGAAATTGACACAGAACTTAAATAACTTATTAAAGCCACATGACTAGTAAGTGACAGAGGTAAAGCTAATATTCACTTTAGTAACCTCTCAAGAAATATTTGTTTATGGAAGGAAAGAATGAAAGAGCCACTAAGACAAATAATTATATTGCAATGTGATAAATGTAACATTTAATCTTTAGCACACCACCATAAAGATCATATTATTATTCTCATTTTATAAAAGTAGAAATTGGGGTTTAGAGAGTTAAACAGGTCTCCTTAAGCCATCAAACAGTTAGAAGATGGTGGAGCTGGGATATATATCCAAGTTTACTCTAAAAGGCCCATGGATACTTGTGCATAAAGTGAGTCTCTAAGTAGGTTACTGCCTTTATGTTAATAAGAGGCTTTAAAATTTTTCTTAGTGATTAATCCATTTTGGGAGCTTTTCTCCTATACATTTTCTATAACTATTTCTGTAAGTTTTGTGTTGCTAACATATTTGCATATGACCTCTTTTTCAAATGGATCATTTCTATCTTTTTGTAGGATCTTCATCAAAATCGGAGCATTCAAACACGGTAATGCGTATGTCTTCCCATTTTAAATCAGATCTCATAAGCATCCCCATCAAAATCTTTGGAAAATTATTGTGTTTTGGTCACCTTTACCAAGACAATGGAAGATGTAAAGCATTTCTGACCAGTGTGGTGATTACAAAGTACTACTAGAAACTAGTATAATTATACATTCCAAAAGACCTTCTTCCCAGAAACTCCACGTTCAACTCTTTTGATTCCAAGTAAGTACATCTATATAACAAAGAAGGCAACCTGGAAGAGAAGTCCATCAACCAGCTATTTATTGAGCTGATCTTGAAAGCTGATATTCTTCTCACTGACTCATTTATTTTCTTGTTAGATTTGTGTGGTTAAAAGATGAAGAACGTATCCGTGTGGATGGCTTATTTTATCCACTCTATTATTCAGTTCTTCCTTAGCTTAAGTATTATTTTTTGTTGACTTCATATCAGTTCATTAATTATTTGGTGAATTTTAATAGTGGAATACTTTTTGAACACAAAATGCTGTTGTCTCTACCAGATATTTCATTTCTACTATACTATGTAAACTATATTTATTTTTGGCTTTCTTAAGAGTGCTAATACAAATTGCAGCTTGTATTTCTGATTCTTTTCCTCAAATAAATCTTTGAAAATAAATCAGTGTTCTATTGCCCAAGCTTACATCATACAACCCTGACATTTGAATCATTGCAAAAATGTGTCTTGGAAATATTTCCAGTGTCTTTTTAGTCAAAGTTTCTTAACTTAGTCCCTATATGGGCAATCACTGACTTCTTTGCATCTTTTCCTGTTTATAACTCTACAATTTTTATTTTTAGGCTCTGTGATCTGTTCTTTTATATCAAATAAGAGAAAGAAGTAAACATGCTCTAACACATAAACATATGGAATACTTTGATTATTGTCAGTCTAAGGATGTTTCTTTTCCTCTTTAGGATCTTTTGGGAAGTAAATAGATACCAGATAGCATCCAATGAAATTTTTTCTTCTTTCCCTTTCTTATTACTGCATTTTCCTCTTTTCCCTTTTAAGCATTAATTTCTATCCTCTCTGGAGTTTATAATTCTCCCTTTTTTCACACCTGTAATTAGTATAATTTAGGCATCCCAGTTTTTGCTCCCTTTTAATTCTATTCCACATTTTGCTCCTCTTATCTCCCTATATTCATATCTTAGTGCCAACATTCTATTCTGATTTGCCTACTTGTGCCTGGTCTTTTTCTTTTGTTACTGTAGGGGTTTTCTTGCTCATTCATCTCTTTGGTATTTCTCTATAGATTCATCACAGCATGCATTTGGAATACAAAGCAACTATCATGGTCGATTAGGTATTACATGTAAAGAAACTGAAGGATAATGGCCTGGTAGTCCTGCAGATAGTGACAGAGCCATGTCCAGAGGTTACGGTCCAGGTCAAATTCTTAGTCCAAGGCTGTCCCATCTAGACTGCAGGTTCCTATTCCATGAAAGGATGAGCCATGACATTTTGAGCCCTAACTTTAATTTGTTTTACCTTTATTTAAATTCATAACAGCAATCTCCAAACTTAAATTTAGAAAGATATTAAATTTTATCTTCAGGGCTTGCCATTTTAAGTATTTCCCACATGATACTTATCTGAAGAAGGTAAAAGTAAATAAAGTATACTGGGTCGGGCTTGCTTGACTCAGTAAATTTTGCTAAATTAGAGAGATGATATGCATTCCCTCAACATTTCCTTTTTAATAAATAACATATCACAACTGATTATTAGTGTTCAGATACTCAGTCATCCTAGGAATCAAATTGCTCCCAATTTGATGGAAATTTATCCTTTCACTGATCAGAATGTTCTCTTCCTTCCTCTACAATCGTCCGATTCTGAAGAAATCTCCAAGGGTTTTCATTGGACTCTGATGGAATAAGAAGACCTCTGATTTGTTTGTAAAGCCTCAGATAAGTTTAACAATAGTACATACTTGGTTATTACAACTACACTGAGAAAAGAGCATATAGTTATATTAGTTAGTGGGTTCTGTAAAAAGCATTTATATATAACTATTTTTTGTTTAACGAGGAGTTATAATTTCTCCATATGCAGATATATCCTGCTTATTTTGGGCAGTATTCTTCCACATTTGTGAGAACATAATGTCACACAAAACCATGGGAACAAAACAGCACTGACTTAAAATTTTAGGCAGCTATAATTCCTTAATATATCCTTGATGTTTGGTTCCCAGAAACTTGTTAAACTATCTGGACAGAATACAATTACTGATCACTCCTATTTGGGGGTTGAATTTCTTGTTTTAACAACAAAAAATGTCATTCTCCCCTTTCTCTTAAGTTATTGCAAAAAAGGTTCGTTTGCAAGTATAAAGAAGGACCCTTCTTTGAACAAATTTTTGTTGTGTATTTGAATTTGACCAAATGGGGAAGTAATTTATTAGAAATTGTGAATTTTGTGACCGTTAAAAAAATTTTCCTTTATTATTGAAAGAAATCTAGGTAGGTGGTTTCTCTTTGGTTTCACAGCACCTTAGTAGCTCCTTTCTTCTTTTCTGAGGTGTTCCAGTTCCTGCACCCCTAATTTGGTTCAAGCACAAAAATTAAATGTGTTTACCAGTCTAGCTAATGTTTAAGAATTGTGTGTATGCATAAAATCACACATATATAATTTTTTTTTTTTTGTAAATTACTTTCATTTATTCTGTACAACTGAATAGAAATTCTTCTCTCCTAGTACTCTGGACAAATTACTTCTGCCACACATGTATTTTTGACTTGGACAAGAAAGCACATAGAAATGATAGTGATCACTCTGATAACACACTGAGTGAGTCATGTGATGATCCGTTACAATGCCTAGTTGAGGATCCACCAGTTTACATCCTTTTTAGAACAATAATTCTGCCAGGGTTGGAAAGATTGCCTTTTGAAATTTTTCTGTGGTCTTGGCACAAACTTCAAGTAACAATATCAGACATTCTAGGTAATTCTTGTGGTCTCACGTTTCTGGCATAGAGGAATGACCATGGACTTTTAAGAAGCACAGGCCTGAGTTTAAATCTCTTCTCTAGCACGCACATTAGATAGCTGTAGGCAAGTGTGATGGTTAATTTTATTAATTTTTGTAAGAATTGACTGGGCCTTGTGGTGTCCAGATATTAGATCAAACATTATTCTGGGTCTTTCTCTGAAGGTGTTTTTGGAGGAATTTAACATTTAAATTCATGAACTGAGTAGAACAGATTGTTCTCTGTAGTGTGGGTAGACTTCATCCAATCAGGTGAAGTTCTGGATAGAACAGAAGACTGACTTTCCCCTGAAAAAGAGGGAATTTTGTCTGCCTGACTGACTTACAGTTGGGTTATCAGTTTATTCCTGCCTTTGGACTTGAACTGAAACATCAACTCTTCTTATGTCTTAAGCCTGCTAGACTTTGGATTGGAACTTTACCATTGAGTTTCCTAATTCTCAGGCCTTTGAACTCAGATTAGAAGTGTACTCTTCTAGGCTGGTGTGGTGACTCATGCCTGTAATCCTGGTGCTTTGAGAGGCCCAGGTGGGAGGATTGCTTGAGACCAGGAATTCAAAACCAGCTTGATCAAGAGAAAGACCCTGTCTCTACAAAAAAATAAAAAACTTGGCCAGGTGTGGTGGTGTGCATCTGCAGTGCCAGCTACTTGGGGGGCTGAGGCAAGAGGATTGCTTGAGCCCAGGAATTTGAGGTTGCAGTGAGCTATGATCACACAGCTGAACTGTAGCCTAGCTGATGGAGCAAGACTGTCTCAAAAAAAAAAAAAAAAAAACAAAACCCAAAAAACCAAAAACCAAGTACACTTTTCTAGCTCTTCAACTTGCCAACTATAGATCTTAGGCTTGCTGTTAACTTCCATATCCATAAGCCAATTCCTTATAATCTCTTTCTCCCTCTCTCTCTCTCTGTATATCCTACTGGTTCTGTTTCTCTGGAAAACCCTGGCTAATACAGCAGGTTACTCAATCTTTTGCAACGCTGATTTCATTACATATGAAACAGAAGCAATATTACCCATTTGCAAGGTCATTGTAAGGTTTATGGGATCAAGAGTGTAAAGCATCTTGTACAAGGTAGATATTTATTAAATGGTAGCTGTTATTATTACAGAGATAATTTTGCAGAGCACAGAGCTGTCCTCAAGCCTCTAATCTTTTTTTATTTGTTTGTTATATTTATCTTTTTGTTTTTCCAAAATTAAAAATATCAAGTCCTGCTGCTAAGGGGAAAAAAACAAACGAAATCCAAAACCTTCCCCTCCCCTTCTCTTAAAGTCATAGAACATGAAGGAACCTCAGTAGGATGGATGGCTGCAGAGGACTGGGGGATGGGGGGCAGGATGCCAAGATAAACTCCCCCAATACTTTTAAAAAACTGTTCAACAGAAACTGTGATAAATACAGGACAGTGTAAGACAAGCAAAAATAAGGAGCAGCAGTGAAGAGAGACTGCTACAGATGTGGTCTCTCTTTCTCTTTTCTTTTCTCCTCCGTGTATTCTAGGCCCAAGGCATGACTTGCCCATTCAGAACTAAGTTTTGACATCTTTGAGCCTCCCTCTAGATTTCACAAGAAGAAGTGCATGACGTACAAGCATTCTTCCTCACATACACCGGGAAAGAAAGGAGATAGTGGTAACTTTGCCTTCTACCATTGTACCTTGTGTGAATTTGAAAGGTGGATGAAACTAAGCCAGGGAGTCTCACTGCTTCTTATATTTTCTAAGGCAGCAGAAACACCTCAAAATCTGTGCAGGAAAACTGATACGGAGGCACCAGCCCAATCTGCCTCACTAGCTCAACTTGTACACTTTATCACAGCCATGAGCGAATTCTAAGAACCTTTTCATGAATATTGCAAAGACAGAAGTTAAAGAGATGTGAGGAAGATCATGGCAGGAGGATAAGGTGGATGATGGAAGCTGTAGGTCAAGAACCATGGTATAGGTAGTTCAGGGTCACCTTGTACCAATGTCTTAGAAATATAGCTTTGAGACATCAAAGAATAAGATTTTAGAGGCCTCTGATGCCCTGGCAGAAGGTGATAGGAATAGAATGCAATGGAACAGTATTTATTAACAACAGAGTCTCTACCCTTCTTTAAGAATACCTCTTCCCTTGCTATCCAGATGGGGCCACTGGCAGGTGTCCTGCTGGGGCTGGAATTCCCTGACTAGACTGGTCCACACAAATGGCCCCTTGAGCCCACAAACACAAAGGGCAAAACTTCAAAAGAAAAGAAAAGGAAAAATATAGTTTCTCTGTCATGTAAAATTTTCAGAGTTTGGCTAGAAGAAGAATGGAGGGCCTAATTTTGAAGAAGACACTTCTAGTTAGTCCATTTTTTTCCCTCTTTCCAACCTTCAGTAGAGCTTCCCACACTTAACTTCCTTCTGATTTTTGGCAGAGTACTGTTTATATTCTGATGCCACCTCTTTGAAAATTTCTGGTCAAAAGTGTTTCTTACAAAATTCTCTTAACTGTGAAGCAGCTAATGCCCCACTGGCAATACTCTTGATCCCATTTCCTGTTTCCTCAGGCCCTGACATCTTTGGACTCTACCACTCGGGACTGAGGGACCTGCCTTTCTTCTATGTGACACATCCCTTATGTCTGGACAGCAGACGTTATTGCAAGAATTTGAGTCTTTTAGGCTTGAGATCAGGATCCAGAGATGTGGTTGGAAGATGTAGGTAGGTGGAGTATTTTGGGTCAGAAAGATCATTTTAAATACTCAGTGCAGAGGACTCTGCTCTATAAACCCCTCTGAGATGTGCACTTTTATTCCCCAATGTTTCCCGTTCTTTCTTTCCTGACCACCCCTCCCTTACCACTCCAAGTATACACATCATTTTCTATTCTTCCTTTTTTTGTTTGCCGACTTGTCATGCTGTGAGTGTACCTGTAGCAATGTTGTGCTTATGACCTGTGATTTGACAAATGCTCAACCTCTTTGCTTCCATTTCCTCAACTTTAAAATGGTGCTAGTAATAACTACTCCTGGAATTATGTGGAAAATTAAATAGCACTATAAATACAAAGTGTCTTGTATGCTGCCTAGTAGGATACAGCAGGTGTACCATAAATGGTAATTATCACTATTATGTGACTTAACAATTATGGGTCCTAAGAAGAGGGGAGCATAGGCCAGGAACAGGTAGGGCAATGCAGCCTTGTCAGATAAATGTGGGCAAGAAACTACAGTTGAGGTAGAAGATTTCACATACCAAAAACATGTGAATTGAGATCTATATCTGTATCATCTGTGTCTATATGTGCGTGTGTGTGTGTGTGTGTGTGTGTGTGTGTGTGTGTGTATATAGACCAAACTGAGGTCAGAGATTGGACTGTCTGGCTAAACAGAGGTGGAAGGCAAAAGAAATACTAGAGATGATTTACACAAAGACAGATGGCTAAGAGGGAGCAGGGACATGCATAATCTATGTACAGCAAAAAGGTGTCAAACCATGGGCAAAGTCCTAAAATATGACACGCGGGCAAGCTTGTAAATTGTCTCAGCCAGTGTATGAAGGGCTGTGGGTACTCAGACATAGGCTGCTTGTTCTCTGCCTTGGTAGCAGCACCCACTTGGTAAGGATGGATATGGTTAACTGTTATGTGTGGGGAGCAACCAGATTTTTCTGGATCACACAGCTCAAAAGACAAAAAAAAATTTTATTTTTTGTTTTTTAAATTTCAGAATATTAGGGGGTACAGACGTTTAGGTTAAATATATTGCCTTTGCCCAGTCCAAGGCAGAGCTACACGCGTGTCTATCCCTGAGACAGTGCACACCACACCCATTATGTGTGCATGCACCCATCCCCTCTTCCCCCACTGCCCAACACTCAATGAATGTTACTACCATACATGTACATAAGTGTTGATCAATTAGTGTCAATTTGATGGTGAGTATGTGTGGTGCTGTTTTTCCATTCTTGTGGTACTTCACTTAGTAGAATGGGCTCCAGCTCCATCCAGGATAATAGAAGAGCAGCTAGTCCACCATTGTTTTCTGTGGCTGAACTTCCAAATACAGGTTGCTCTGCAGAGTAAGCATTTCAACCCATTCTAGATTCCTATAGTGCATGATTTATGAGAAATCTTTAGCAAAGAGGAAATATTTGAGCTAACTTTTCAATGGCATTCTCAGGAAAGGGCCACAAATTAGAGAGCATAGCATGTTTAGAGAAGTTGGAGGAGAGGGGTGGCTGAGTGTAGGCACAAAGTGGGCATGAGAGTAGAAAATGGGCTTTGAGTACAAGTGAAATTTGAAGGCCCTTCACTAAAAAATATAAATATTACCTGGAGTCATGTAGTTATTGAAGTAATTGTTAGAATATTTAAGCAGGAGTGACATGATTAGATTTGTGTTTGAATGTGTAGTGTACGGGATGGAAGGGAATTAAACTATAGGCCAGTCGATAAATTAGAAAATAGGAGAACAAATGTTAAGAAGTTCAATTTAGGAGGTGTTGGTGACATTGGAGTGGAGGAATAGCTTTGACAGACATTAAAGATATTCAGTGTAGAGGAAGTTAGAGAAAGGAGTTATTAAATGAAATAATAAACACAGGAGAAAGAATAGCTCCTGCTACCAAGAGATTCTTCAGTTGGTTTGAAACCCTTCTTTATTGGGAGAGTTTTGGCAGATAATGTATACATTGCTAAAAACTTAGCTAGCCTACTACATAGGTTATTTTTTTTATTTCAAAAAATTTAGGGAGTACACGTGTATTTTTGTTGCATGGATGAATCGTATTATGCTTAAGTCATGGCTTTCAGTGTACCCATCAACAGAATAGTGTACATTGTACTCAGTAGGTAGATTTTTATACCTCAACCCCTCCTATGTTCCCTCTTCTTCATTTTCAATGTCCATTACACCACTTTAGGACCATATATATCCCTTGTTTAGTTCCCACTTACAAGTGAGAACATATGGTATCCTTTTTTCCATTCCTGAGATACTTCACATAGGACAATGATCTCCAGTTCCATCCAAGTTGCTGCAAAAGACATTATTTCATTCCTTTTAAGGGCTGAGTAGTGCTCCATATATGCACCATGAAGTGTGTGTGTGTGTGTGTATACACACACACACACACACACACACACACACACACACCCCACATTTTCTTTATCCACTCATCAGTTGATGGGCACTTAGGTTGATTCCATATCTTTGCAATTGTGAATTGTGCTGCAATAGACATTTGGGTGCAGGTGTCTTTTTTCATACAATGTCATTTTTCACCTTTGGGCAAAAAGAACTACTTTTAGTTCTTTGAGCAATCTCCATATTGTTTTCCATAGCAGCTGTACTAGTTTACATTCCCATCAAGAGTATAAGCATTTCCTTTTCACTGCATCCTTGTCAACAACTTTTTTTTTCTTTTTTTTTTCTTTTTTTTTTTTTTTGCTTTTTAGCAATGGCTATTCTGACAGGAGTAAGATGATATCTTATTGTGGTTTTAATTTGCATTTTCCATGATGATTAATGATGTTGAGCATTTTTTTCATATGCTTGTTGGCCATTTGTCTATCTTCTTTTGAAAAAAATCTGTTCGTGCCTTTCATCCACTTTTTGATGGAGTTATTTGTTTTTTTCTTGCTGATTTGAGTTCTTTGTAGATTCTGAATATTAGTCCTTTGTTAGATGTATAGTTTGAGAATATTTTCTCCTATTCTGTAGGTTGTCTATTTACTCTGGTGATTATTTCCTTTGCTGTGCAGAAACTTTTTAGTTTATTTAAGGCCTATTTATTTATTTTTGTTGCTCTTGTATTTCCTTTTGGGATTTTGGTCATAAATTCTTTGCCTAGGACAATGTCCAGAAGAGTATTTCCTGCATTTTCTTCAAGAAGTTTTATGGATTCACATCTGACATTTAAGTCTTTAATCCATCTTGAATTAATTTTTATATATGGTGAGAGATAGGGATCTAGTTTTATTCTTCTGCAGGTGGCTATCCAGTATTCCTAGCACCATTTATTGAATAGGGCATTCTTTCCTAAGTGTATTTTTTTTTTCTGTTTTGTCAAAAATCATTTGATTATGGCTGTATGGCTTCAATTTTGTGTTCTCTATTCTGTTCTATTGGTCTATGTCTCTACCTTTATACTAGTACCATGCTGTTTTGGTTACTATAGCCTTGCAGTGTAATTTGAAGTTAAGTAATACAATGCCTCCAGATTTGTTCTTTATTCTTAGGATTGCTTTGGCTATTTGGCTCTTTTTTGGTTTCATGTGAAGCTTAGGATTATTTTTTTCTATATCTGTGAAAAATGATATTGGTATGTTGATGGGAATTGCACTATATCTGTAAATCACTTTGGGCAGTATGGTCATTTTAACAATATTAATTATTCCAATTCATGAACATGGGATGTTTTTCCATTTGTTTGTGTCATCTATGATTTCTTTCATCAGGGGTTTGTTGGCCTCCTTGTACAGATCTTTCACCTCTTTGGGTAAGTGTATTCCTAGATATTTTATTTTCTTTGTAGCTATTATAAATGGTATTGAGCTCTTGGTTTGATTCTTGGCTTGAATGTTATTAGTATATAGAAGTGCTACTGATTTGCGTACATTAATTTTGTAATCTGAGACTTTACTGAATTTATTTATCAATTCTAACAGTCTTTTGATAGAATCTTTAGGATTTTCTACATATAAGATCATATCACAGCAAACTGGGATAGTTTGACATCCTCTTTCAAACTGTTAGATGCCCTTTATTTTTTAGATTTGATTTGGATGTCCTTTATTTTTTTCTCTTTCCTAATTTCTCTGGCTATGAATTCCAGTACTATGTTAAACACTAGTGGTGATGGTAGGCATCCTTGTCTTGTTCCAGTTCTTAGGGGGAATGTTTTCAACTTTTTCTCATTCAGTGTGATGTTGTCTGTGGGTCTGTCATACATAGCTTTTATTATTTTGAGATGTGTTCCTTCTATGCCTAGTTTGTTCAGGGTTTTTGTCATGAAAGGGTGCTGGATTTTATCAAATATTTTTTCTGCATCTCTTTAGATGATCATTTGGTTTTTGTTTTTCATTCTGTTTGTGTTATAAATCACATTTGTTGATTTGTATAAGCTCAATCATATTTGCATCCCTGGGATGAAACACACTTGATCATAGTGAATTATCTTTTTGATGTGCTATTGGATTTATACAATTGATCTTAGCCAAAAGGCTGAGAAACGATATCTTAGATTCATTTTGTTGAGGAGTTTTGCATCTATGTGCATGAGGGCTATTAGTCTGTAGTTTTCTTTTTTTGTTGTGTCCTTTCCAGGCTTTAGTATCAGGATGATACTGGCTTCATAGAATGATTTAGGGGAGATTTGGTCCTTCTCAATATTATGGAATGGTTTCTGTGGGATAGGTGCTAGTTCTTCTTTGTAGGTCTTATAGAATTCAGCTGTGAATCTGCCTGGGGGTCCAGGTATTTTTTTATGGGGAGATTTTTTATTATTGTTCAATCTCGCTACTGCTTATTTGTCTGTTCAATATTTCTATTTCTTCCCAATTCAAGCTTGGGAAGTTGTCTGTCTCCAAAAATGTATCCATTTCCTCCAGATTTTCTAGTTTGTGTATATAGAGGTTTTCATAGCAGTCACATATGGGATTCTGTATTTCTGTGGCATCAGTTGTAATATTTTCTTTTTCATTTCTAATTGAGCTTGTTTGAGTCCTTGCTCTTCTATTTATGGTTAATCTAGCCAGTGGTCTATCAATTTTGTTTATCTTTTCAAAGAACCAACAGGTTTTATTGATCCTTTGTGTTTTTTGTTGGGTTTCCATTTTCTTTAGTTCTACTCTGATCTTTGTTATGTCTTTTCTTCTGATAGCTTTGGGTTTGGTTTGTTCTTCTTTTTCTAGTTCCTTGAGGTGTAACATTAGGTTGTTAATTTGTGATCTTTCTGTCATTCTGATGTAGGCATTTAAGGCTATGAAATTCCCTCTTAGCCCTGATTTTTATGTATCCAAGTGATTTTGGGAAGCTTGTGTTGTCTTTGTTGGTCAATTAAAAAAATCTTTTGATTTCCATCTTAATTTCATCATTAGTTAAGGATTGTCCAGCAACGAGTTGCTTGATTTCCAGGTATTTGTATAGTTTTGAGAGTTCCTCTTGGAATTGATTCTAGTTTTTTTCCACTATAGTCTCAAAAGATATATGGTATAATTTTGACTTTTCTGAATTTTCTGAGACTTGTTTTGTGCCCTTACATATGATCTATCTTGGAAAATGTCCTGTATGCTGATAAGAATGCATATTATACATTTTTGGGGGGTAGAATGTTCTGTAAATATCTCTTAGGTCCATTTGTTCTAGAGTCCAATTTAAGTTCAGTGTCTCTTCAGTGATTTTCTGTCTCAATGATCTGTCCAGTTCTGTCAGTGGAGTGTTGAAGTCCCTGGCTATTATGATGTTGCTGTTTATTTCTTTGCTGAGATCAAGTAAACTTTGTTTTATGAATATGGGAAGCTCCTGTGTTAGGTGCATATATATTTGGATTGTTATATCTTTTTGTTGAATTGTTTCCTTTGTCGTTATGTAATGACCATGTGTGTGTGTGTGTGTGTGTGTGTGTGTGTGTGTGGCTGTGTGTGTTTTTACCATCATTGACTTAATGTCTGTTTTATCTGATATGAGAATAGCTATTACTGCTTGCTTTTGGTTTCCGTTTTCATGGAATATTTTTCCATACCTTTATCTTGAGTCTACAAGAATTTTTGCAAGTTAAATAGATTTTTTGGAGACAGCATATATTTGGGTTGTGTTTTTTAATCCATTCAGTGAATCTGTATCTTTTAAGCAGCGAATTAAACCCATTTATGTTCAATGTTAATATTGATATGTGAGGTACTGTTCCATTCATCATGTTGATTGTTATTTAGCTGCTTTGTTTTCTCCTTTGTGTTACTGTTTTATCAAAGCTGCGAGTTTTATTTTCAGGTGTTTTTACACTGGTGAGTATTGATTCTCCTGTTCCATGCTTAGAGCACTTTTAAGCATTTCCTGTAGGGCAGGTCTAGTGGTGACAAATTCCCTTAATGTTTGCTTGTCTAGGAAAGACTTTATTTCTCCTTCATTTATGAAATGTAGTTTTTCAGGGTACAAAAGTCTTGGCTGGTGGTTATTCTGTTTAAGAAGACTAAAAATGGGACCCTGGTCCCTTCTGGCTTGTGAAGTTTCTCCTGAGAAGTCTGCTGTTAGTCTGATGGATTTTGTTTGTAAGTTACTTGTTGCTTTTGTCTTGCAGCTTACAGGATTTTCTCCTTTGCCTTTGGCCAGACTGATGATTGTGTGCTTGATGATGTCCTATTTGCCAGGAATCTTCCAGGTGTTTGACAACCTTCTTGTATCTGGATGTCTAAATTAGATTTCTAGGAACAATTCAGTTCATGGCCTTTGTGAAGTAGAAGGATACTCTCAGATCTTATTGCGTAAAGGTGTTATTTGCCTTCATAGTCTTCTTGCACTTGAATTGTGCATTGTCTGAATCATTGCTTATGTCTCTAGATATAAAAAGTATCTATAAACTGTAAAGCATAAATGGTTGAAAATCATAATTACACCACAGGTAATTTTTTCCTGATACTAAAGGTGAAGCCCCCACTTAAAAATATTATTTCAATTAATTATGCAGGCTATTACAGCACATTATAGTGTGCCTATAGGTACCTACTCAGTTTCCATATTCCATAAATAGTCAGACAGAATGAATGATATTTGATAACACAACAAAGTGACTATAGTCAAGAATAAGTTATGTTATACTTTGAAACAACTAAAAGAATGGAATTGGAATGTTCCTAGCACAAAGAAATAATAAATGCTTGAGGTGATGGATACTCCAGTTACTCTGATTTGATTATTACACATTGTAGGCCTGTATCAAAACATCACATGTACTCTCTATATACAATTTTTATGTACCCATAATAATTAAAAATTAAAAGAAAAAAATCAGCAGCATTTGCCATGATATTCCCAGGAAAACTAATTATTTTTGTAGGTGTTGAAATGGATATACATTTATCTTTTCCTTTGTATGTTTATGATGAACTATTGCTGAGCATTAAGAAATAAAACCCTTTGTGGCATTTTTTTCTAAAATCTAATACAGCATTATATTGAACTTAATACCCTAATTGAAAACTAATAAGAGATGATTTTACAATTACTTCAATGTTTGTAAGGGTATGACTCATGAACAAATTACTTTCATGGTTGGGTTGCATTAATACAAGACAGGGTGTGAATTTTAAAGATGGATCAACAAGATGGGACATATTTAGGTGTGGACATATTTACGCAATATGTTTAAATATGGGCATACAAAGGACAAAAACAAATACCTCTTTTGGCATGTTCAATACTTAAGTAAGAATTTGTGCACTATTGTATTAATAAACATTTATGGAGATTGAATGAAAATTGGCATCAGGTAGGATCCTGGCAAAGAACCCTTGTATAGAACAAGTTGAAAGCTAGTGACATCTTAAATCCTTAACAAAATATGGAATAATACCACTTGCAAATCCTTCATTTACAACAGATTGACTGTAAGCTCATTCCAAGTGTAAGCTCCTTTGTCACTCAACAATGACAAATGAAATTAAATAATAATGGTAATGAAAATCTGAGAAAAAAGGAACTAGCCATATGACCCAAGAAATGAAAATGGAATATTTATTGTTGTGTTTCATACCTTGTAATATATCTTACTCACAGGCGATGTTCTAACTCACCCTGGTAATTGTCAGCCACAGTGTTTATCCTGCTTTATACAGATTTGCTCTTTTGCAAATATGGCCTTGTTATTGTTATGTAGTTTACCCACTTTGAGTCCCACATCCCTCAGAGGGATTTTAAGAACAGGCACTATGCCTAATGCAGTTCTTATATATAGTAGCTACTTTAATGGGCTAACAAAGTCTCAAATATCTCTTCTCAGAACACTTAACAAGGGTCAAAAACCCGAGTCTTCTTTATGGATCCAAAACCATACCAAATGTCTCCTAAACAGCTTTGCCCATGGGTAAGACCAGCCTGCTCATAGGTAATTTCTGAGCAAGTTCAGAATTGTGCAGTAACTAGAACACTATGAGTTACCATTTATATTACAGCTAAATTGGTCTTATTAAGAGATTAACTATAGGACAAAGGATAACTCCTGGAGGCATTAGAACTCTTTTTAAAAATGTATCTCTAAGGAGGAGCCTAGAAAAAAATATCACCCAACTAACAAGATATTTGAGTGGAGGGGAGGGAGCCGGGGCATAAGGAGATTATATAATAAAAGAAAGGAGCTTAGATGTACTACACAGATGTGTATCCTAGTAAATATTTCTCTCTTTCTCTGTTTCTCTCTTCCATCATCTGTATTTGTATGATAAATATATATCTCATATGTATCATGTCATATAGCAATGTTTATATTTGGCATTTTTTATATGGGCTAAATCAAATAGATTCTCGCATCATATTCCACTTTTACTGTCTTGAGATTTTCTGTCACTAATAATCAGGGGACCAGATCAAATTGTATCCCACAGGTTCAAACCTTGGTTCAGAATTTCTGGGATTCCAACTCTACAGGTGGGAAATTGACAGCATCCTTTGGAAAGCTTTTATACAAATTAGCTTCTTCTTCCCCAGAAATACTTAGCAAAGTTTTGTGATACAAATATTAATACTCTTGTTCTGAGCTCCCTGGCAATCCTGTGCACTTAAGAAAGAAAATGATTCCTCCCTTCCCCTTTGGCTTGTAGCTACTTCTACTAGCATTTCTAGAGCACAGCTGATATCAGTCCTCTCAGGTCCTTGTGATTCTGTACAAGGAACACTCATACACTGCTGGTGAGAATGAAAACTAGTACAACCTCTATGGAAAGTAGTATGGAGATACCTCAAAGAACTAAAAATAGAACTGCCATTTGATCCAGCAATCCCACTACTGGGTATTTACCCAGAGGAAAAAAAAAGACATTCTACAAAAAAGACACCTGCACTCAGATGTTTATAGCAGCACAATTCACAATTGCAAAGATGTGGAAACAACCCAAGTGCCCATCAATATATAAGTGGATTAATAAAATGTGGTACATGTATACCATGGAGTTCTAGTCAGCCATAAAAAAAAGTGATGAACTAATACCTCTTGTATTAACCAGGATCGAACTGGAAACCATTCTTCTAAGTGAAATATCACAAGAATAGGAAAAAAACCCAAACATCACATGTAGTCACCATTAAATTGGAACTAATTGATCAATGCTTAAGTGCACATATATGGAAATAACATTCATTGGTAATCAAGTGGGTAGGAGAGGTAGGAGGGGGTGGGTAGATTCACACCTAACAGGTACAATGCATACTGTCTGGGGGATGGGCACACTTTGACTCAAATGGTACCAAAGCAATTTACGTAACCAAAACAGTTATACCCCTGTCATATTCTGAAATAAATAAAAAAAATGCACAGTAAAATAAAAAACCTCAACGAGATATCATCTTACCCCTGTTAGAATGGCTTTTATTGAAAAGTCCAAAAACTACACATGCTGGCGTGGATACAGAGAGAAAGGAACACCTATACACTGTTGGTGGGACTGCAAATTAGTACAACCTCTGTGGAAAACAGTATGGAGATTCCTCAAAGAACTAAAAGTAGACCTACCATTTGATCCTGCAATCCCACTACTGGGTATTTACTCAAAGGAAAATAAGTCATTTTATCAAACATACACCTGTACTCAAATGTTTATTGCAGCACAATTCACAATTGCAAAGATATGGAATCAACCTAAGTGCCCATCGATTCATGAATGGATTAAGAAAATGTGGTATATGTATGCTGTGGAATACTACTTAGCCACAAACAAGGTTGAATTAAGGCCTTTTGCAACAATTTGGATGGAACTGGAAATAACTATCTGAAGTGAAGTATCTGAAGAATGCAAAAACAAAGACCACAGGTACTCACTATTAAATTGGAACTAACCGATGAGGATATATGTGCACAAACGGAAGTAAAATTCAGTAGAAATCAAGCAGAGGGAAGAGGGGAGGAGGAGATGGGCAAAAACCTAACTAACAGGTACAATGAACACCATCTGGGTATGGACACACTTATAGCCCTGACTTAAGTGTTACAAAAGCGACCCATGCAACCAAAAACATTTGTACCTCTGTAATATTTTGAAATAAAAAAAGTCTTCTAGTAAAAAAAATATTATCAACTGCTATTGCATGTAAACTTAAAGCTTTTAAGACCTTGTTGACTTGATCTCGATATCTTTCAATAGCATGTATTTATACAACCTCAAATATTTATCACCCAAAGGAGCTTACTTAGAGAACAAATAATGAGAAAATATTTTTTATTTTACTTTTTAAAAAATAATCTAAGTTATAGCCCTGTGAACAAAAATGCGGCTGGCATTGTACATTGTGGAACATTCCTCCAGCTCTTGAGGCTTTAAATGTCCTGGAAGCTGAAGAATATGTACGCCAGAGGCAATTCCCAGGTCACTAATAGATTCAAGGGAACTGTCATGGGGATCGTACATAAAAGGGACAGGAACAGGATTTATTTGACAATAGAATCTTTGTACAATTACAGATGAATTTGCCATGATCAATCAAAATTGCTCATGGGGAAGTTTCCATGTCACGTGTCTGTCTTTCTAGACCTTCTTTCCTTTGGCTAAAAAAGCAATTGCTATCAGTTTGCATTTCAAGAGATATTATCGTGGTAGAGGGGAGAAGTGAGTTGTGATGGAAGAATTTTACTACATGAATGGACACCAGGGACTAGCAGTCCGTCGACCTTGTTTTATACCTAAGGCTTAGAAATGTTAAGTGACATGCTTTCAGGTTACACCACTAGTGGTAAAGCTGGAACTACAGATGTCCCTTTTCGTTTTCCTTTCTACACTCTCAACTAGGTCATATACCCAGTAAAATAAGAACCCAGTCCATATTGCCAGTAACATATGTCAGGAACTGCTTTTCCACGTCTTAGCTAAGCATGCTGCCAAGACATAAATTGCTTGGGCCCCAAATGTAAGAGCCATCCTTGATTTCTCTCTTTTTCTACTGACCCACATCTAATCCTTCAGCCAATGTAGTCAGTTGTCTATTCAATATATATTCAAAATCCTCTTCCCTTTCACTATTTGCTCAGTTAAAGCCACACTCACATCTTGCTTGGGCTACTGCAAGAGCCCTAGCATTATTCTTTTTTGTTTCTCCATTTGCCACCTAGCAGCTCAAGTGAGACATATCTCTCTCTCTATCTCTATCTCTGTCTCTATCTCCATCATCTTTACTGTTTCTTTCTCTATATGTCTATAATATATTATATATAAAATACTATGTGTATGTGTGTATGTATACATATGTATTTAACATGGTTTAAATGAGATCAAATCATTCCCATTCTTAAAACTCTCCAATAGCTTCCCATTTCACTTAGTATACAATTAACGTACCACTCCTGGCCTGCAAAGACCTGCATAATCTGGTCCTTGCCTATGTCTCTAACTCACTTCCTATACTCTTCCGCTTGTTTACTATGGTCCAGGCACACTGGATCATTCCACCTCTTTAATATGCCTTTGATATTCCTCCCTCAGACCATGTTCATGAGCCCTTTTTTCTGCCCAGAATGGTCTACACCCAGACCCTCACATGTCTGGTACCTTGTCATCCTTCAAGTCTCAGCTCAAATATCATTTCCTCAAGGAGGCCTTTCCTTAGAGGCCATTCTGATCACTTAGTCTCTTTCTAAGTGATCTGTAGCTAATTATCTCGTTTTGATTCACAGTGCCTACTGCTATTCAGAATTACATGTTTAAAAAATAAGATTATTATCTGCTTTCTGTTCTAGAATACTAGCTTCGTCAAGGGCAGGGTCTTTGTCTGGCTTGTTCACTTATTTATATCTCCAGTGCCTAGAAAAATGCCAAGAATTAATTGTTGAGCAATAAGGGCTGGAAGGTGAAAAAAGTCCTGTTCATACAATGATTCGCATCAAAGCCATTAAAGTCAAACATACCTGTGTGTAATGAGAAAGTTACTTAACAACTTCTGTAAGTTTTCTCATTTGTACAGTAGTAATAATGATAATAATAGAACCAGCTTCATCAAGTTATTGTTAGAATATTAACTAGGATAATGCATGCCAAGTGCTTGGCCTTGTGCCAGGCATATAGTATATGCTCAATGACAGCTAAAAGAAAAAAAAAAAGCAATAGAAATGAAACAAGGTTTAAATTTGGTGTCAACACATAAAACTGATGTTTCTGAGGCCTCTTTTTTTTTCTTTACTGTCCTACCTTGGTATTTCTTCTAAGGGAGGCAGAAGGGATTTTTTTCTTTTTTTTAAAAAAATGTGAGAGAATAGGAAGCAAAGATAAACTGTATCAGAAACCAGTCTGTCTTTGTCCTTGGTTTGATCTATCTCCTCTCTTTGCTTTTTTGAAGCAATTCGGGTATGAAGATAGGAGGATCAGGAAACAGAACACACTACAGTGTAGTCATTCCCTATTTTGTTTACCATATGGCGAAATGTGTACTGTTAGTGAAATTCATCAACTCTACACAGTTTAGTCTGCTCTCAATGGGCAATTTAGATGGGTTATAGCAGCTGATCTGAGCCGGAAACAAAAAGATGGTACATTTGTAAGTTCAAGATTAATGTTTAGCTATTTCTAGTACACAGGACTTAAGTTTATCTAAAATTGCAGACAAGCCTTTCCTACCAACCAAATAATCTTCTGCTGTTTACAAACAATTGGAATTTGGAGTCCCATTTGATTTGTTCGTGAAGACAAACAGGAAGGGAAAGGACTGCAAGTCTTAAAACTCTGCAATCTAAACAGTTGACCAACGAGGGAATGCAGACCATAATAGTCAGGTTCTCCCTGGCCTCTTAATCTTTTACGCTTTTCTTTTCCTGGACATAAACCTAAATGAAATTAATCAGGTTATCAGGAATTTCTATTGTTTAAAAATTATTTAAAAGTAAGATGGAAAACTACACAAAATGTTTTCCTCATGTAACAACAGAAACTGAAAATATCCAAGTTTCAGTCACCACTTCGACTATCTGTGACAACCCCTTAGTTGGTTCATTGTTGGGGGCAGGGATGAAAGTGTTCATCTGAGAAGCTAGTAGGACAGGATTGGGTGGGAATGGCTGACATTACAATTTGGAGAATAACATCTGCTATACAATTAACTTCAGCACCTCCAGGTTCAATAAGCTATAAAAAATATGCGGTAGATTCTCCTATCAATCCCTATTTGTCTCTTAACCAAAAAGTCAATGAAATCCTTAATGTGTAGTCAGGGAACCTGGTTTTATCTAACTTTAGATTTCATCTCTTGCTTTGTCGAAGTTCTGCTTATTCCTTTCTGTCTGTTCCTTGGCCTTTCCGTACCACATTTCCTTTCCTTTCCTAAGAACCTTGCAATGGGTTCTTAGGCAGAGTGTTCAGTGAAACTAGATGCCTGGGATCTGATCCCAGCCTGGCCACTTCCTGTGCAGAATTTCATGTAAGTCACTTTTCTCCCTCTAAATGGGATTTATCTGACACTTCATGGGGTTGAAGTGAAGATTAAATGAGTTAAGAAATGAAGTGTCTAGAAGGGATTCTAGCCCATAGGTAGTACTATGTACATTCTCGCTATTATCATTATTTCCGGTAGAAGACTTGGTTTAGTTTAATCTGCATTTGTTGGGATTTCACTTTTATTAACCAGTGTTTTCAACAGTGCTCTTACAGAGGTTGTTCTCAGCATTGTATTCTGCCAACTGCTGCTACTAATTGCTTATTACTCCAGAAACTGTTTCTGTTACGGACATTATAATTTTCTTTTCTGTCCAACAACCATTCCACCTTATCTTTTAAATAGTGCTTAAAAATTTCATTTTGGGGAATTCCCTCCCTGTATTTAGGTAAAGTTTGTCAATAAAGCACTTTCTTTTCCCCCCTCAAGCCTAATAGGAAACTCTTGGAGTTCTGAGAATGTGAGTAGTAGACAGAGTGACAAATAAATTGAAAATGGTTGGACCTATTCATTCCCATTGTGGCACCTGGATGAACTTCCCAAGTAGCTCCTTCTGGCTTTGACTCTCTAAAAGCTACCTAACTGCTACCTGAGTTTTCGTCTTAGTCCTGAGTGTCCCCCCATAACCATCTAATGAATTATCTTTTTACTCAAGCTGACCAGAGCAAATTTCTTTTATTCAAAACTGATCCTAGCTGATAGAGATTCCTTCTCTGTTTGCTAGTGCTGCCTCTCTGCCCTCTAACCCAGGGTTCCATGCCCACTCCAGTGTTTTGTTCTGTTGTATACTGTGTGCTCTGGCCAGCTGCCTTTGTGTTCTTTCCCATTGCAGCAATTGCAAGCATATTTCATTCTACTGCACTTGGCAGAAAGAATCATTTCTTGATTAGTATCTGAGTTGAAAATGGTTTCTCAGTTGAGCAAAATTATCAAAGCTGTACTAGACTTGTTTATAATGGCCTGCTATTTCCACAGCCTCTGCTAAAGGAAGCTGCTGTGGTCGTCCTTGCTCACTAATGAGTGGGTTTGTTATGGTGATGTACCATGTAATCACACCATCTGGCTGGCACTTATTGGACCAGGGTTTTGCAGCTACCCCAAGGCAGCAAGCCTGTGTTTCAGCAAGGCAGAAACCTATGGCTTCACAGCCTGGTTCAAAAAAAGGGAAGACAGCCCATCAGATCCATCTCTGAGGAATTTAAAATTGGGAAACAGGCCCGCCTAAGGCAGTTAACCTTGAGGACATGTATCAAAACGATGTAAGAAGAGTTGCTATTGTGTAGAGGGGCCTGAAATAGTCACTTAGAGACCTGCTCAAGCATAAGCAGGAAAGGACCTCTAGAATAGAGGCAGACAAATTAAGTAGTCTCGCAGAAAAAAACAGAAACACATGAAAATGCAATTTTTGTGGAGGAGACAGGGAGACTTTGGTTTCTGATGGCTTTCTTGGTTTAATTCCTGTGAGGCCTGGCTCTATAGTACTACTGCTCTCAAATTTCTGTGATCTTTACATATTTTGAAAATGTATCTTACCATTTCCTTTTTTTTTTTTTTTTTTTCAAGCCATGTATTTCCTGATTGAAGCAGGTATTATAAAACTTCTTATATAACACCAATGAATCTATTCTTTGCCAGTAAGAGGTTAGAATTATTTCTGTTAAACCACTTTACAGTCATTATGCATGAGTTACAATAGCATGAAGATTTTGTTGTTTTTTTTTTTTTGTAGTTGTTTATTAAAGTATTGTCTTTGCACATGCTGTCTTTTTTCCTAGATTGCCTCTTCATCTGATTGTCAAATTTTTACTCATTCTTCGAACCGTTTTTACTCTTCATGTCTTCTATGAAGTCACTTCAGATCATTTGCTGAAGGGTTACCTCTTTCCCATCATTTCTTCTCTGTTGACTTAAAAATCTTCAACATAGTGTGCTAGACATAGGTAGATGGGCATTAACTTGAAAAAGAAGAAAACACAAATCATACAATTTTT
Source organism: Indri indri (assembly GCA_004363605.1). Classification (NCBI taxonomy): domain Eukaryota; kingdom Metazoa; phylum Chordata; class Mammalia; order Primates; family Indriidae; genus Indri; species Indri indri. The sequence continues at coordinate 12,198 of RJWJ010009687.1, read as the reverse complement.
TGATCCTTCTAACTGAAAGTCCAAGAATATAATGTTACCCTGTAATAAAAATCCAGAAGACTGTGTTTGAATAGATCCTATCTGCCAAGCCATTAGTGATCTGTCCCCAAACCAACCATACTACTAGGCATTGATATCTATAGTCAGTGGGGCCCACCAAGTTTGTATGACTTATTCAAGAGCATCTGTGGTTCAATATGTTTAAAACTCTTCATTTTTTCCCTTTAAAAGAAAAGATAAATTTGAGTTTTCAACAGAATTAGGATAGTTGCTTCTTTCAGATGTAATGTAACTACCCCTATCCCTACTTCCTTTGTAAATGCCAATTCCCTTTGACAAATCTTTTTGGGACTTTCTTAGAATCACAGTGTTATAATAGTAGAATGACTTTTACAAACTGCCTGCTAAGGCAGCAATGCATGGTGACCAGTATCATGGGGTCTGGAGTCATGTTTGGTTTGACCTAGCCTTTATAACTTACTAGTTTTTGCTTTGGTTAAATTTTTAAATTTCTCCAGTATATTAATAAGTATTTAAAACATTAGTAATGACAGTGCCTATGTGTACTAGTTAGGATATAGAGTAATCTACTGTAATAATACATTTTCCAACTACAGTAAATTAAAAAATACAGGAATTTATTTCTCACCTATATGATAGTCCAAAAGCAGAAGATATTTTAGAGCAAGAAGGAAGCTCTACAATCTTCACACATAGCTGCAACTTGTGGATCCAAGGTGGCTACTCCAATTTTCACCATCTCCAGCTAGCAGAACAGAGAAAAGAATGAGGAGATCCTATTATAATTGCTTTAAAGGAAATGCCTGGGAATTGTACACACATTGTGTCCTTTGCATTTTCTGAACTGTCACTGCTAGCTTTAAGAGGGGATAAGAAATATATTTTTTAGTGGAGCAATCACGTTCCTGGCTTCAAGGCTCAGGAAGATGAGAAGAATGGCCAATAAGGTCATTTAATTTTCTTCCACAGTGCCTCACAAGGTTGCTGTGAGGTTAACATTAGTCAATATAACTAAGTTATTTGCAAATGAAAATATTCAGAAAACACTCAGAAAATAGAATAACAAAGAAAGCCAGAGCAAATGTATAGATTCCCAGTTACATGTCAACACTTTTTCAAAAGCTTTTGTACTGTTTCCTTGGGAAGAATCATATGTACAATATGGCATGTTATCTAACCCAGTTTTACTCGATAAGATTGACATTTTGGACCAGATAATTCTTTGTTGTTGGAAGATGTTGTGTGCATTGTAGGATGTTTAGCAGATTGTACCCATTAACTGCCAATGGCACTATTATTCCCAGTTGTGACAAACAGTTACGTCTCCAGACATCTTCAAATATCTCCTCCTGTGGCATGGGGAAAGGAAAGTTGGCAAAATTGCCTTCATTTGAAAATCACTGGTCTAATCTCATCAATGATGTCATTATCATAAATAGATAGTTGATTTCAATTAGCCTTTAAAAAATTAAGAATATCTTTACTTTTTATGTCCATGAATTGAAGACAGCATTCATGACTGTTAATGAGAATGGTTCAAAATTTTGCCATGTCAAGAGATACCATCTCTTGGATTTTCTGGAATTTTGTACCTCTTCATTAAGTTAAAAATAATCATAACTCTCTGTTTTCTGAAGAAATGAAATTTTTTAACCCTTCCTAAATCTCTAACTACATCCGAGAATATGCAAAAAATTTCTCTTGGCCTCCGGTGGGTGAGTTTGTGTTGTCTAAAAATCCAGGTGGAGGGAGGATAATAACTGGCTGGAGTTCCCTACAGGGACATTTTGGTAAATATTGTCTGAAAATGTCATTGAAATCCCTCAAAGTAGCAATAAATATTTTCCAAATTCCCAAGTATGGCTAAAGGAACTGTGACTCCTTATTGTAAAGAAAATTCTGTACAGCCCCATTTTCGTATGGTTCTTTAGGAGAGTCGATCTACTTTTCCTGTGATAGTGTTCTAAGATACACCATGCGATTGGGACTTGGTTGAGAATAAGAATGGTAAGACTTTTATCCATCTACGTAAGTCACATAGCCTTATGAAAATAACATAATTTTTAAAGTGAAATTATTGTAATCTCATTACAAAAAGCTGAAAAAACTCACAGATAAAAATTACTAAATTTCATTCTCTCCAAAGGGCCTATGCTAAATATTTTGATGAATGTCCATTTACTTGTCCTTCCCTCCTTCCCTCTTCCTTCTTAGATGCAGATGCTTTTAATTTTATATCATTATCAAATAGTGGCAATTTTGTCATCTTTTCCAATGTAAGGTTAACTCTTTTTTTTTTATCTTATTACATTACCTAGAATTTCCTGAAACCTGCTAATATAGATTAATGCTGATAATGGCAATGCCAGTGAGAATGGATTTCCTAACGTTTCAGACTTTAATGGACATCTTTCTATGATCAGATGTAACATTTTTTATTTTACTTTCAATTCTACTGTTTTTCTGCTCTATAACATATTTTTTTGTCTTTTATTATTTCTCCATGATTTTAAAGTATTTAGTTGTTACTTTCCTAATTTTAGTTCAATACTGACTATACTTTTATTATTTCTTACTTACAATTAAAGCTTATGCATTTTTCTGAGTAGGATTTGAAAAAAAATCCTCATAAAGTGGGCAACATTTGCACTTGGTTATTTTTAAAGCAGTTATAATTGCTGTATTGCAATGTCTGTTTTGTCTTTGACCCAGAATTATTAACATGATGAGTTGTGCATGTGTGGGGTGTGTGTGTGTGTGTGTGTGTGTGTGTGTGTGTGTGTGTGAGGGAGAGAGAGAGAGAGAGAGAGAGAGAGAGAGAGAGAGAGAGAGAGAGAAAGAGAAAGAGAGAAAGGTAATCTTTAAAAAATTTAAACTTTGGCCAGTAAGTTCTTATTTTACTAAATTTAATCACCTTAAATATTTTTTCAAGCAACAGTGGTACAACAATGGAGAAGCTGTCAGTGTGCTTCCTCAGTATGGCTTGCTGTGACAAATCTTTTTTCTCACAGCATGCATGTGCCTACTTATTAATATTTTGCCTCCACCTTACTTTTTGAGGACTCTGTTATGAGCAGTCTCCTTTAAAGAAATGGATAATAGTCTTTTTTCAAAAAAGGTTGAATGGTCCATTATAGTTCCTTCTAATTATTGTAGCAGCTTCTTAAAATTTTTCCATGACATAATTTTCTATCTAAATTTCAACCTTTAATATCTATTCCTGTACTTTTCAAATTCTTATTTATTTCAGAAGTACTTGGCAGATTATTTCCAAAGATAGCTGCAATTTCTCTTATCCAACCAGCCCCTTAGGAATGTGACTTTATACTCTTTTCCTCAAGAGACGAAGTCTCTTTCCCCTCTCCCTGAACATTCTGATCCTGTGATCTGCTGTTTAATGGAGTACAACAGAAAGGACAATGTGTTGCTTCTAGTCCTAAATCTTAAGAGGTCTTGAAGCCTGTTCCATTTTCGCCCTTGAAAAGATGCTCAGCCTAGACTACCAAAAGGTAAGAGTAGACTAACACTCTCAAGTGAAGAGACAACTGCCAGCATTGGTGTCCCACATATGGAAGCTCCCCATCTGAGTCTTCCAGCATCAGCCAAGCCACCCCAGCCAACCCTGTATGGAGAAAGTGCTGAGCTATCTTCTATGAGCCTTGTTCAAATTTCTGACCTGCAGAATGGGGGCAATAAAATAGCTCTTGTTTTAAGCTGCTAAATTTCACAGTGAATGCTCAAACCACAGTAGATTACTGGAACTCACTTTTCTTCCCCTTGACATCACATCGTCTTTTAGGATAGGAATCATGTCCAATGCACTTTTTTCTTTTGATGTCTCTCTACAGTGTGACATATTGGTTACATAGTAGCTATAACTGACTAAATTAATTCCACTTCATGTCTGGAGTAAATTTCCCAAGATTACGTTGATAAAGTTCAGTGACTGCTAGTATGTTTTTGAAAAGCAGCTTCGTTATAATTTGATATTTTAATACATGACCTTAGTAAAGTTAATCGATCACATGAAGCCTTGGTGCTATTAATTAAGGTCTCTTAGACATCTCTACCCCTAGAAATTTGATGAAACCACCATCCTGTAACAAGCCCCAGCTAGAACTACTAGTAAAATAGAGAATAAAATAAGTAGGTATAAAGTAATGGAAGGAAGAAGAGAATGTAAATTTAATCATGCCAAGTTTAAGGCAGTTCAATTTATTTGCTCTCAATTGTGTTCCTTTGTCTTCTATTTTAGAGTAAAATAAATAATATCAAATGAAGCAAAACAAATAGGAGTGGTAATGTGGCTCCTGCAGAACTCCACATTTACCTTAACTAAGGAAAAAAATACACATTGAAGAATCGATTATTAAATGACAGCTATAGCAAACTGTGATACCAATATACTACTACACAAAATCCACGGTCTTTTATCATGACGACAAAATGAAAGTTAACCTCTAAGCAAAATATAATATTTCCAAGCAGATGTGTGCATAATGAAAGGTTTTAATTTGCCTTCCTTCCTTCCTTCCTTCCTTCCTTCCTTCCTTCCTTCCTTCCTTCCTTCCTCCTAGTGGGTGGGCTAATCATACATAAAAGTAAAGAATGGAATTGTCAAAATGGGTCTTTGGTAACTTTTCTTTAAGAAACTAAATTCAACATTTTGATTGGTTAGAAATGACTTTTCTATCTTACTAACATCTCTGATATCCACACACGGGAAATTATGTCTTTATTTGTCTATTTTTATTTATTCCATAGTGTCTAAACAGCAGCAGCTTGTACTGAATGACTGTAGAGATTGTCTCTCTTTCAAAAGAAGTCATTCACTAGGGTACCTTACCTTTACTAAGAGATATGTTCTCAGTGGCATGATGGCTGGCAGCCAGAAAAGCAATTTCCTCTCCTTTAAAAGGGGTTGGAAAGCATCTGATTATATCAGAAAGAGGTATTTCAGTTTTCAAGGTGAAAGAACACTTGCTTCTTTTATAGATAATGGAAGAAATAAGATACATTAGTGAAAGACAGAGGGCATACCAATTAAAAATATCCAGGAAGGGCAGGACATAGTCTGTCCACATGTTATCTCAAATGTAAATTAGCAGAACAGGATAAGAATACCAGTTTTGCCCTTTACCACTAAGTCCAGCTTTTAGGAGAGGTTTTTTTGTTTTGTTTTGTTTTTGTTTGGGTTTTTTTGGATGAATTTTCTATACCACAACGACTGATAGCACATTTGTCATTTATAAGATCTTAAATTTTATTTTCCTATCTCAGAAGAATATTAAATGCTTATAACAGGTGTTACGATATCAGAAATAATTTGCATTTAATTTATTTTCCCTGGATGTTAAAATTTTATTTAATAGAAAACATGGAGACTCCTAGAACTGGCAGATGTAAAAATAGTAGCTATTGAAATTTTCTTTAATTGTTGTGAACCTAAGTACAACAACATAAATGAAAAATACCCAACCCATACAGGATATTCAATTAATATTTATTGTGTAACCTATTCCATGTATCCTCTGTGAGAGTGCTGACCAATAGAAATATAATATGAACCACAAATGTAAACCACCTATGTAATTTAAAACTTTCTAGTAGCTACATTTTTTAAAAAGAGCAAAAGAAACTGGTGATAGTTTTAATATTATATTTTATTAAACCCAATATATCCAAATGATATTTCAATATATTAATATAATCAGTATATATTACTGAGATGTTTTATAAATTTTTTTGTAGTAAGTCTTCAAATGTGTTATGTACAGACTTCACATGCAGCAAACTTCAATTTGGACCAGTCACCTTTCTGGTGCCTGTGTAACCATATGTGTCTGGTGACTGCAATACCAGACGACACAGTCCTATATTTTCTTTATTCAATTCTCTGTATTTTTTTCAGCCTAAAGTTTGTTTCTAAGACCATGCCTTCAACTTTTGGTCCTTCTAGTAAATTTTTCCATGCCTACTTTGGGAGAGACACATGAAGCTCCCTCCCTCTGCCTATGGAGGTTTTCATGAATCTTCCTCGTGAATACCTCTTTATTACTTTTTTGTCAGCCAGCTATCCAGGCTTTACTTAGGAATTCAGCAACACCCTGTGTGCACATAATTCACACATTCACTCCATTTGCTTCTAAGTTCCATCCCAATCTATTTTTTAGGAAAGCTATTTGACATTTTGCAACTTAAAACTCTCTGAGGCTTGGTTTTGAAATTTGTAATACAAAGGAGTGTAAACTAGATGATCTCAGAGGTCTTCTATACATTTGTTACTTTTTAACTCTAAGTTCTTTATATTAACAACTCAGACTCAACATTGTGAAAGTGGCTGTCTCACTCAATAGCCAGTTTCCTCCTTATACAGGGTTATTTCTATATGTACTGGATATCTTAAGCAAAGACACTCTTTTATCTAATGTATTCCATTGAATCTTCTTTCACCATTTATCACATGTGTCTAGAACCCAATCATCTCTCCAGAATTTTTATAGATGTTATTCCATTTCTCATGTTATCTTTCTTTAATGTTTCAGTTTGTTGAATTTGTCATCTCTTCTAACTTTGACTAGTTATTTATGCAGATAGAAAAACAAGAGAGGCCTTATAAATTTTTATGTGTAAGGGAATATGAATTAGACATTGGAGAAGTAAAGCCCCGAGTTCAAGACTGAAATTTAAAATCAATCTGAAAGTAAGCAGGAAATATTGGCCTGGTTTGAAAGCCCTCAAAGAAGCTGGAGGTAACACAGAAACATAAGAGCTAAGAATTTAATGTATAATGTCTTCTTCCCACCAATAGATTTTGTATCACCAATGTACAAATTATGAAACTCTCAGTTTTGTAATCTATTACATAAGTCCAGTCTGTGAAATTTATATAGCCATCTGGCACCATGGAATACTTTCAAAATGTGCCATATGGTGCCATCTCAACTGCAGCATAACCAGGCCCCATGGAGAACTGAAACATCATTTACCTTGTTCAGTATATTGTACACAGCAGCCGTTTTAAGCTCCACAGCATTACTTATTCAACACCATCCCATTATCTTGACATTTCTCAGAAGGTTCCTTCTCTTCTAGCCATTCCACCACACTGATGATTCAGTACTCTTTACTGCTTCCACTGTTACTAAAATAACTCTGTCTGCTTCTGATGCTTTTTGCCTTACATTTAACACAGAGAGATAACTAGATTATATTGCCCAGATCCAATATGGAGCAATTTTCTAGTTGATATTCTCCAAACTTCCATGTAAGGAGATAGCTTCCTTTATGTCTAATCTAGAGATAGCAACTTCCATGCAAAGAAATATCTAGACCTGCTTTTCTTAATATTTTTTTTTTGTTATATAGAGGACATTTAGAGTTTTATGGGTTTCCTAAGGCAAACACTGACTATTATCCAGGAACTCTTTGAAATATTGGTGTTATAAAACAAATAGGACATAGTCTCTGTCCTAAAGGAATTCACAGTCCAACACAGAAGTACAAAAATTTTTCTTTGTCAAAAATATAGCCATAAAGAGAGATACCTGGAAGCACAATGAAGAAATAGTTAAATTTAGTTAGAGAGTCCAAGAAAGCTTCATAGAAAAGTTGATCTTAAAGAAGTCTTAATTCCAATGTTCAGTTGGGTACGGAGATGGGAAAGGAGAGGAGAATGCAATTCTAGAATGATGACGCAGTCTGAATGGATGTACAGATGTATAACTCAGGAGCTGGAAGAAATGTCTTATGGTTAAGAATGTGGAATCTAAGTGTGGTACAGCAAGAGATAAGATAGAGTAAGTTGCTAGTGTCCTGATCCTGGAAGATCATGTGGTGATGGGTTTGGACTTTCTTCTACAGATAATGAGAAGTTATTGAAAGGTTTCAAGCCGTTGAGTAAAATGATAAGATTTGTATTTTGGGTTGGATCACCGTGATGGCCATATAGAAGATGCATTGGAGATGCAGGAGGCCTGAGGAATGGTACTGGGGATTGGGGGTGTTACCACTGTCCATGAGAGTGATGTTAAGATGAGGCTTTGAAAAAACAGCCATGGATGGAGAGCGTGGATCAGACAAGCAAAAAGAGAAGGATGAACAATATACAGGTATAGGTGACTGATGTCGGACAAAGGATAAAGGAAGAAACTAGAATTATTTCACAGTTCGTTTTTCTGTTTCCATGTAAATCATAATTTTCAAGAAAAATTGCACTTGGACAAACTTATTTGGGAGAAATTTTAATCCTTTCAGGAGCTTCCGATCAAGGCAGTACAGTAGATTGCTGCACCTCTAATTTAGCTAAATGTACAAGTGTGATTGTCAGAGAATGGCTAGAGAAAATAGGAGCAGACCAAAGACAAAGTCCCAGGTGCTTTAAGCCTTAAGGGGTGGGTGGACGAACAGGAGAGATCGAGGGATATTTAGAGGGGTAGTTAGAAAACTGAGAGAGAGCAGCAAAGGCATTAACAGGAGACATAGGTGTCATTACGGGTACACGTAGGTCCGGTGAGATAAGGACTGAAAACAACTCACCAGAAAACAATGACATTTCCTGGAGCATTAACAGGGCCACGGTGAGATTAGAAATTTACTTGTAGTCATTTGAGGAAGTAAATGTGAGAAAATAGAGACAGAAATTTGATTCCATGCTGATTTTTTCTTTTTGGAAGTTTTGTCCCCATGTTCTAAATTTTAAAACAATGTACCTTACTGCAGGCCTTTTTCCCCACTGCATTGGGCATTCTATGGACTTTTCACTGGAAACTTCAGTTTTGGAACATTCATGGAATTATTTCCTTGATAATTTCCTCATCATAATTTCCTCTGTTTCTCTCTCTCATTTTCTTATTATTGAGATAACAACCTTTTTGGATTGATGCTCTATTTTTTTCCTCCTGTTTAATTTTCTATGTGTAGACCTTTTATTCTCATTTCTTACATATTTCAAATTAAAATTCTAATTTTCCTGATTGATTTTTCTCATTTCTGTTATTATAATTCTAATTTTAAAAAAGTTTCTACTTATCTGGGTCTCTCTCTCTCTTTTTTTTTTTTTTTTTTTTTAGATATCATGGTGTTCTTTTTCATGGAAGTAAAATTTCTTATCCCTGGGTGAGGAGGTGGGGTGCAGCTGGAAGTTACACACACACACACAAAATTTTCTTCTGCTTTCATTATTCTACTTTATCCACATTTGTTATTTCTGTTTGTTTTGTCTCTGTCTTTTATCTTGAGGCTTTCCTCAAATATCTAGGGATCCTTGGCTGCCCATAAATATTTAAGAATGAGTCACTAAATATCTGACTAGGAGCTCATGGTTTGTTGACTGGTGTGCTTCCTTGTTAGGTCCTCTGGCCCTGGCCCTGCCATTTGGTCAGTGAACTACTGACTGTTAATGTTTTTCACATCTTTTCTCTTAGTCTGGTTAGATTTCCTAGAGGAGAATTATCCAACTTCTTACCAGGAGGGTCTACTATGGGCTGCTGATATTCTTAGAGTTAGGCAAAGGGAAGGATCAGAGAGCTCTGATGGCTCAGTGTGCAGCCCATTAAAGTTAATGTGTCCTTTCTTGTGTCCTGTGTTCTCTAGCCCAGCATACCTCTGACTGTCCTCTGCAGAAGGCAAACCTCAGCCTTCTGCCAGAGAAGAATAAGTGGCCAGGCTGTGGCGTAGTTAGGCATCTTGTTCTCCATCTGCAGATAGATGTTCAACCATCCTCTTTTAATCCCAATTTATCTCCAGATTTATGGGTACCTGGTACTGTCAGTCCTGGAGGATTTCCAAGTATTGCTTTTGCTTCTGGACTTTCTCTATGGCTGTCTTGGATTGACCTTTCTTTCTCCAGGCCAAGTTCCTTCTTCCTTATTTGCTTTCACTGGAAAGCATTTCCACATTTGTGTTGCTGTTGTCTTTTCTTACGTGACACTTGTATTTGTGGTTTAATGCCTTAAAAATCCACCTTGTTATTTTAGTAGAGTGTCAGGAAGAAATAGAGTAACTGTGTATGTTGGTTCCACTGTACAATTTAGACTATTTGGCTGATGTAATTTTTGATGCGACTCTTAAGATATGACATTATTTAAAAACACTGATCTAAGCATGAAAGTTACAACTTCTGAATGTTTTGTAAAATTCAAAAAACAACATACATGTCTAAAGGGGATACAATTGAATCATGAATCCTTTCAGTAACAAATAATCTACATTTATTTTTATGTGATTCACACGTCTCTTAATAACCATGAAGGGATTACAGTATTCTCAGTAGATCAATTCCATACTTCTTATTAATCACTCTAACTTTTATAATGCTAGAAGTGCCAAAATATCTCCTCATTGCAGCTGCATATTCACGGTCCAAAACATTCTTTCCAGTATGACTTGATTATCCTCATCAACTTGGTAACAACCTTCATATGTGAGGTGAAAGAGTGAAGAAATCAGTCTTGCCACCAACAAAAGTGGATTTGGAGTTCTAATGTGAATTCAGATTGGAAACAGTGCATTAGTCGTAAGTAGAATTAGTTGGCGTGAGTTGTTCATTCTATAGCAGAAACACGAACAAAAATGAAAAAAAGAATAACAAGCTTTTGAAACATGGTTTTTCCTCATTTTTAAGAGTTTTATTAAATACTTAAAAATTTCAATAATAAATGTTGAGTAAAAGAAGTAGACATAATAGTATATGTTAAAACCAAAGGCAAAGAAGTTGATGAAAAAATCTGTAGCTAGTGATACACATATAGCTCCAAACAGATATGCTAGTTAAAAAGAGTGAACAACACGTAGGTTAGGATTGAAGAACTACCTCCATTCTTGTAAGATGCAATTCTGAGGTTTAAGTAATTTCCATATAAGAGTTAAAATAGTCCACGTCACTGAGTGGTTTTTTTAATAGGAGAACTCTATATGGCAAAAGAAATTGAAGAACGTTAAGAGTTCCCCTCAGGGCTAACGACCCTCATTCAAGTTAATGGGATATGTGCCCCACTAAGGGCTCAGTCAGACATTAAAAAAAAAAATCAAAGTAAATATGAGGTTAGAAAAAAAAGTACCATTTTCCCAAAAACCCTTCTAATGAGCACGTTATATTAATTTCTTTAAAAAATTTACGTAGACCCTTTTTTTCCCCAAAGCTTTTATATATTTTTATGCCACTTGTCCTTGTGTAAAGAAAAAAGATCTTATTATTTCTATGGCATAGAATAGAAAATAAAAGCACAGCAGAAAATTGGGGGGAGAGGAAGGAAGGGTGGTGAGATGTTCTGAAATTAAGGCAGTCAGAATAAAAATAGAGCATATTCATGTGTCTTTCCCCTTAGTTCTATTTCCAAATATGCACTCTCAAATTAGCATATAAATATATTTATTAAGTGCTTAATAGCATGAAATTTCATTAGATAAGTTATGAAGAAAATGAAAGATGTGTTTACAGTCACATCCAACTTTGAGTTTTACAGCCAAGAGAAAAAGCAAAGTAAACAAATTAGAAATATAAACTAAAGCCAATACACAAAAATCTAAAGAAACAATGCAATGCAGAACCAACTATAATAAAAAACTCAATTAAAAAAATTTTTAAAAAATCAATTAAAACATCAGTAAGACTATTTTATTGTGCCTACTCATATACTCAACTTCAAAAGATAGCTAATGCACTTTAGTAAATTTATCAAAATTGATCCAATTTTTAAATTCTGCTTAACCTAACGAGGTGAAAATTCCATAATGACCACAGTTGAAGCAGAGATTTCATTACCTAGGTCAGTCACATATCTATCATTCATTCATAAATTTATTCATTCACTTTACAAACAATTATTTAGTGTGTGTTTTTTTTTTTTTTTAATCAGCTGGGTTCCAAGACATTGAGGAGGAGAAACACACAGTCCTCACACTTCAGTAGCTCAGACTGTTGAAGAAGTCAGATACAAGAACACGTAACAATAGAATTGCCATGTGATAAATTGTTATAGAGATCGGATGTTATGTGTTATGGGGAGGGTAAAGGAAGGTTGCAAAAGAAATCATGTTTGATTTTAATCTATTTATGACTAAGTTCTTGACAATAAATCAGCAGAAGAAATATTTCAGATAAGGAGAAGAAAATGTGCAAAGGCACAGATCATAAAAGGGCATACATTGTTTTGGAAACTGTAGCCTAAAGCACCG